>PVHP010053358.1:0-7500 GCA_004024765.1 Zapus hudsonius
CTGCCCCCCCCCCCACAGACACACACAAAAGCCACACAGATCTTTGTTCTCTGAAGAATCCTGACTGATGTTCCCCGTCACTGGCTCCCAGCTTCCTCTTTGCAGACACCAGTCCCTTCAGGTGTTTCTGGTACCTGTTTTCTCCTGAGACCCACAGTTGCTTGCAGTACACACTGTTCAGTGAGCATCCGCCTGTTTGCTCCAGGGACCTAGAATTCCAATCCTGAAGTTCCCTCTGGGTCTCTCAGCACCTAGTCAGCTCCAGGCCAGCACTGCTTTCCACAGGTGCGAACTCAAGGCCGCAAAGGTGGAGGTGTGACAGCCAGCTGCAACAGACTGGGGTGGGTAGGGTGCCGGTGCTCAGTGGGTGCCATGTGGGGACCCAGTCCAGCATTGTAAGAGCTTTTCAACTTTCAAGAGACCAGAAATCTGTTCCTGTAAGATTATTACATTTAAAAATATTTTAAAATATTTGAAGAACTAGTCAGACTCAACAAAACCCATCTGCAAGCCAGATTTGGCCCCAGGACTGCCAGCTAGCAAGTTCTAAGTTATACTGTAAATATTTGTCTCTACTCCATACTAACAGGCCTGCAGCTTGGGCTTCTGGGACTCTGACACACCCAGTTTGGGATTGGACAAGTGAACTGGAGAGATGAAAGTGGAGGAAAGAACGTGGCCCCAAGGTCCCATTGTCTCCATCATGCTGAACCCCTTTTTAATCTACCCACCCCTATTTAAGTCTTGCCCCTGTCACTCAAATATTACTAATTGGCCGGGCGTGGTGGCGCACGCCTTTAATCCCAGCACTCGGGAAGCAGAGGTAGGAGGATTGCCGTGAGTTCAAGGCCACCCTGAGACTACATAGTGAATTCCAGGTCAGCCTGGACTAGAGCAAGACCCTACCTCGAAAAACAAACAAACAAAAAAATTACTAATTGTTCTGCAGCCATTTCTAGGATCCTTGATGTAAACCAAACCCCCTTTAGCTCTAACACCACTTGTGTGTGTGTGTGTGTGTGTGTGTGTGTGTGTGTGTGTGTGTGTGTGTGTGTGTGTTTCAAAGTAGGGTCTTGCTCTAGATGAGGCTGACCTGGAATTCACTATGTAGTCTAAGGATGCCCTCAGATTCACAGTGATCCTCCTATGTCTGCCTCCCCAGTGCTAACCTGGGGCCAACCTGGGACTACAGAGTAAGTGCCAGGTCAGCCTGGGCTAGACCAAGCCCCTACCTCAAAAAAAAAAAAATAAGGAAGAGGAGGAGGAGAAGAAGCCAATATCAACAGCCCCATAGCTACTCCACTGTCTACTTCAGCCCCTCGCCATTCATGTAGGGAACCAGACTAAGGAGTCTGGTTCAATTCTAAAGCCAGGCCGCAAGCATTCCAAACAGAATGTAACCAAATACAACCCTATGTTTAGCTTGGGCTAAAAGGAATAGATGTGAGGTGTGTGTGTACAGCCTCACACAACCCAGTCATGTCATTCTCCTGCTATTACAGGAAGGGCGTGACAATATCAAAATGCCTGGACCTGGACCAACTTGAAGCGGAAAGGACCAGGTCATTAGAATCAACCCCATGGAAATCTTGCCGGATAAGCTTCAAGAATGTCAAACCATGGTGTCCTAGTGTGAGCTACACATTCTAGGACCTACATAGCTTCAAATGACCAGTGTGGGGCTCAAGCAGACAGTGGAGGGAGCTATGAGGCTGTTGACATTGGCTTCTTATCCCCCTCCTCCTTTTTTTTTTTTTTTTTTTTGGAGGTAGGGTCTTGGTCTAGCCCAGGCTGACCTGTAGTCCCAGGTTGGCCTTGAACTCACATGGATCCTCCTACCTCTACCTCCCAAGTGATGGAATTATAGGTATGTATATCACATCCGTCTCTGACTTCTTTTTTTTAAATAAATATTTTATTTATTCATTTTCAAGCAGAGAGATGAGAGAGAGAGAGAGAGAGAGAGAGAGAGAGAGAGAGAGAGAGAGAGAGAAAGAGAGAGCACCAGAGCCACCACCTTGTGGGTCTGGCATATGTGGGTCCTGGGGAATTGAACCAGGGGCCTTAGGCACTGGAGGCAAGTGCCTTAACTGCTCAGCCATCTCTCCAGCCCCTGCTCTGACTTCTTTGATTCTGGAGGACAAGCCTATGCTTGAGCTACCTTGCAGCTGCATAAGGCAGAATGTTCCAGAAGGTTCCAGAAGACTAGAGATGGTGGCAACTACATTGCTAACACTAGAATCATACCATTTTACACTACCTTCCTGTCACCTAGCTCCTCTGTTCTTTTCGTGGAGATGCAGTCCCCTGGTTCTACAGACCTTCAACTTACACAGGCTGTCCAGGGCCGTGGCTCATTCTCTCCCCACCTTGGAGCCTGATCTCTGAGCCAACGGCCTCACACATTACAAAGCCTGGTCTCTCTTTCTACCCAAACCTTTTAGCGTCTTTCTTCTCCCACGGTTCACTGTTTACTCCTCTCCATTTCTATTTTTAACATCAAGCTGATTGAGATATAATTCACCTACCATATAATTAACTCACTTAAGATGTATGATTCAATGGTTGTTAGTATATTCATTTTCATCACCCCAAAAATAATCCATTAGCATTTATTCTCCATTTACCCAACCCTGCCTCCACTCCAGCCCCCAGACAACTGCTCAGCTATTTCAGTCTCTACAGATTTGTTCATTCTGGATATTTCATATAAGGGTCTTTTCTTTTCTTAAATATTTATTTGCAAGGAGAGAGATGAGAAAAAGAGAGAAAGAGAAAGAAAGAATGGGCACATCAGGGCCTCCAGCCACTACAAATGAACTCCAGATACTTGTGCCTGTTCGCTTTATGTGGGTACTGAGGAATTGAACCCAGGTCATTAGATTTTGTTGACAAGCACCTTAACTGCTGAGCCATCTCTCCAGCCCCTCCCCCCCTTTTTTTTGTTTTTTTGAGGTAGGGTCTTACTCTAGCCCAGGCTGACCTGGAATTCACTATGTAGTCTCAGCTGGGATTAAAGGCATGCACCATCATGCCTGGCTAAAGGTCTTTTATGACTGAGCTTATTTCACTTAATCTTTGTTTTCCAGACTCACGTATACTTTAACATGCCAATATCTCATTCCTTTTTATTGCTGAATAATGTCTTTTATACACATCTGCTACATTTTATTTATTCATTCATTGGTTGAAGGACAGTTGGATTGTTTCCACCTTTTGACTCTTATGAGTACTACTACCATGAATATTCATGTACAAGTTTCTATGTCGATGTGTGGTTTTGTGTCTCTGGGGTATGTTTAGCTAGGAGTGAAATTGCCGGATCATCTATAACTTCACGTTCAACCTTTTGAGGAGCTGCCAGGCCATTTTCCAAAGTGGCTGTCTGTTTTCACAATCCCACCAGGAGTGTAAGAAGGTTCCAATTTCTTCCCATCTCATTCTCCACATAGCTGAGATTTGACTGACAGCTTGACTCTTCATAGCTGCTGCTACAGTTCATTGATTAACTCATAGATGGTGTGCCTTGGGCCAGACACATGCCTCAGAAGTCACCTTTACAGAACACAGATGAACACAGTCTACTAATGTTTAACCTGTGGATGAATGTCCGCCCTTTGGATGATGTCCTTCCATGAACTCACATTAAACTTCCCTGTCCTCTCCTGGTCCGGACACCCACACAGCCCAGGTCAAACTTCTCTCAGTTACCCTTGGGGTCATCAGTATTCTTTCCTGTCAGTTACTTTTCATGCATCCCAACAGGCTTTCCTGTCTGGGAGTCCCAGAGAGCAGGACTGGGATCCTGAGACTTTGCCCAGAGAGGTTCCTGGACTGTTAGGCAAGTTTTTTCACCCTTCTCCTTAGTACCTGGATTTTCACACGTACAGGTAACATTAGGGAGAGATGGGCCTCATTGACCCTTCAGTAATTTTTAACATATTTTTATTTATTTGCAAGGAGAGAGAGATTGTGTATGAGGAAGTGAGCATCAAGGCCTCTAGCCACTGCAAATGAATTCCAGATGCATGAACCACTTTGTGTATCTGACTTTATGTGGGTACTGGGGAATCTGACTCTGGCTATCAGGCTTTGCAAGCAAGTGCCGTTAACCACTGAGCCATCTCTCCAGCCCCTGTTGGAATTTTTTTTGCAACATTTAGGCAGGCTGGTCTTGAATTCATTATATAACCAAGGATAACCTTGAATTCCTGATCCTCCTGCCTCTACCTCCTGAGTGCTGGGATTACAGGCATATGCCATCAAACCCAGTTTATGTGGTGCTGGGGGACTGAACCAAGGATTTCTTCATATTAGGCAAGCACTCTACCAACTCAGCTACTGCACAGTGAGATTCTCAAAAATACTAAGAACAGGGGCTGGGAAACTAGCTCAGTTAGTAAAATACTTGCTTTGCAAGCATGAGGACCCAAGATTAATGTACAGAACACACACTTTAAAAAACTAAAGTGGAGGCTGGTGAGATGGTTCAGCTGTGAATGGTCCACATTCTACCCACAGAAAGCCAGACACAGAAAGTGGAACGTGCATCTGGAGTTGGTTTGCAGTGGCTAGAGGTCCTGGTCTCCCCCCCCCTCTCCGTTTTTGCATACAAATAAAGAAATAAATTTTTAAAAAGGTGGATGAGGGCTGGAGAGATTGTTCAGGGGTTAAGGCACTTGCCTGCAAAGCCAACAACTGGAGTTCAATTCCCTAGTATTTTTCAAAAAATATTTTTGAGGTAGGGTTTCACTCTAGCCTAGGCTAACCTGGAACTCACTCTGTAGCCCCAGACTGGCCTCAAACTCACAGCAATCTTCCTACTTTTGCCTCTCAAATGCTAGGATTAAAGGCGTGGGCCTGGCTGGAAAGTTTTAAAGATAATCTTCCAAGTTAAAAATGACAGAAAGAGATGGGTATGGCGGCTCATGCCTTTAGTCCCAGCACTCAGGAGGCAGAGGTAGGAGAATCATTGAGTTCGAGGCCAGCCTGGGACTACAGACTGAGTTCCATGTCAACCTGGGCTAGGGGCTAGCTAGAATGAGACCTTACTTCAAAAAGACCAAAAAGCTGGGTGTGGTGGTTCACTCCTTTAATCCCAGCACTTGGGAGGCAGAGGTAGGAGGATCGCTGTGAGTTTGAGGCCACCCTGAGACTACATAGTGAATTCCAGGTCAGCCTGGGCTAGAGCGAGACCCTACCTCATAAAACCAAAAACAACAACAACAAAAAACCCTGACAGAAAGGACATGTAAGCACACACAAACACACAAGCACTTAGAACCCCAAAATAGCACTGATGAGTGTAAACTGTAAGTGGCTGATTTTGGATAAATGTGATCTTTTCGTGATCTACTGGAATGAAAAACTCAAAATCATTTTCGAGTTAAGGCTTTATTTGCCAAAGCTATCTGAATGTCTGAAGTCCTGAGAGGGGCTCTTCACCCCAGCATCTCCAGGACTCACTGGAGGTTTTCTGCAAGCTGCTCCTCAGGATCCATTTGAATTCTCATCAAGAGGCCTCCATCAATAAAATCTGAGGCAGTGTGGGAAGGAAATTCCAGAGACTATGGGATTCTACAAATCTGGGACTGGATCCCGCCTTAAGGCTATATAAATGGGGAAAAAAAATCTCACTCTTCCTCCTACCTTTTTTGCTCATGTCTATATGGTGTTGGTGATGGGTTTCTCTCTCTGCTTGGACATGTGAAAGGGGGCCAACCTCTTTCACTTTATAGAACATCCCTTGGATCTACAGCTTCAGTAAATCCTGTCCTCCTTTGCCTGGTTTGGAGGTTCATCCCAGCAATGTGGTTCACTATGTAGTTGTACTTGAAAAATCCGTTTCTTAAATTTAATATTTTGAGCCGGGCGTGGTGGCCCACGCCTTTAATCCCAGCACTCGGGAGGCAGAGGTAGGAGGTTCACCATGAGTTCAAGGCCACCCTGAGACTACATAGCAAATTCCAGGTCAGCCTGGACTAAAGCGAGACCCTACCTCGAAAAACCAGAAAAAAAATTTAATATTTTGCCTAGGCAGATAAATGTCATAAAATATTACTTCCTTAAAAAAATAAAATAAAATAAAATCTGAGGTGAGGGACTGCCACTCATTGACCAGTAGGGGGCGAATGATGCCCGTGTCTTCTGTCTTCCTCTCAGCCCAGCCTAGAGACATCCCTTCCTGCTTTCTGAGGAAGCCATTCCTGTGACAGTGGGTTCCATTTTAGAATGAGTCACCTGAAGAATTCTGTATTTCCTATAAGACCAGTGACACACTGAAAGACTCAGACCTTGGGAAGCAGGGAGAGGAAGCGGTGCTGGGCCGCTCAGGTGTATCTCTGAGCCCTCAGAAGGCAACTGTGCGGCATTCAGTCTTTCGAAGTCCATGAATGAATGAGTTCTATTTTCTAAAATTAGTGAAATTTGTGAATTACAAATAATCTAACCAGGCTGGGGAGATAGCTCAACAGCCAGAGTCAGATTCCCCAGTGCCCACATAATGCCAGACACACAAAGTGGCACCTACATCTGGAGTTCATTTGCAGTCCTAAGAAGCCCTGGCCTATTTATGTTCACGCTAAAATTAATTAATTAATTAATAATAAAATATTTTGCCAGCCATGGTGGTAGATGCCTTTAATCCCAGCATTTGAGAGGCAAAGGTAGGAGGAGTTCGAGGTCACCCTGAGACTACATAGTGAATTCCAGGTCAGCCTGGGCTAGAGTGAGACCCTATCTAAAAAATAAATAATAAATAAATAAAATATTTTTTAAAAGAAATACTCTGTCGGGTGTGGTGGCGCACGCCTTTAATCCCAGCACTCGGGAGGCAGAGGTAGGAGGATTGCCATGAGTTCAAGGCCACCCTGAGACTACAGAGTGAATTCCAGGTCAGCCTGGACTAGAGTGAGATCCTACCTCAAAAAACAAAACAAAAAAAAGGTGAATATTCTAAGCCCTTCAATGCTAGCCTTATTCTTTTCTAAGGAATTGGGTCAAAATAGGAGCAATATGACTGTTTTTATGAGACTTCACAATTTCTTTCTTGTGTGAGAAATGAAAAATTAAAGACAGGGCATGTTTATTTCTTAGATAATGTAGAGACCACCCACACAGGAGGATCAGGAGTTCAAGACCAGCCTTGGCTACAAAGAGTTCAAGGCCAGCATGGGCTATGGGAGACTCTGTCGCAACATTAGAAAAACAGATGGCTCAGTGGAGGATCGCGCTTCTTGCTCTAGCGTGAAGACCTGAGTTTGCTCCCCAGCACCCACGTAAAAATCTGGTTCATAATGCGCACCGAGGAAGGACCCCAGTGGGTAGGGGACAGAGAGGAGAGAAACGGGGACACATTCACAAGATTTGCTCATACAATGTATAAACTTATTCATAATAAAGATTTTGTTTTGTTTTGTTTTTCAAGGTAGGGTCTCTCTCTAGCCCAGGCTGACCTGGCATTCACTATGTAGTCTCAGGGTGGCCTTGAACTCACAGCAA
>PVHP010053359.1:0-10789 GCA_004024765.1 Zapus hudsonius
TTAACCTAGGGGCCAAAGAGCTGGAATCATTTCCACAAAGCTCCAGCCCCAAGTCGAGTTTGTATTTTGGTTTTATAGGTTTAGCAATAAGGCATGGTTAGCAAGCAAAGCTATGGTTTCCAGAAGCAGACGTGGCATTTAGCAGCTGTGATCAGCACAAAGAAATGGGCACAAGGGCAAAATTCAAAACTGAGGACGTGGCAATGGTGCCGTTTCAAAAAGTCTCCAAACAACATACATGAGTCAAAATAACTTTTCAGAACACAAGCAACTTCCCAAAACATGCATATCAATTATTCCTGCAGTTGGGTTGCCTTGTCTGTTGCACAGGGCAACACTCTAACCTAGTGTAAACTATCCTCTGTCTTATCTTCAAGGACTCCTTTCAGCAAGGATTTTCTCAGAGACTCTAAGTTGCTTAATGGGGAGAAGTTCAGCCTCCCTGCAGTTAACTCTAAGAGCAGCCTTACTGGTTTTAGCTTTCTTCCCTGTTACAACTTTAGTAATTAACCCTTTTTCTGCAACATCCCCTCCTCTTTATCTTCATTATATAAATCTTTATGACCTTCTATAAAATGGTTGATTTTACTGGTGGGCCTCTTTTGGAAAGTTTTCCTTCTGTGGTTCATTATCTGTTTCTGGACAAAGAGAAGTTTAGTTTCCAAGCAATCAGTACTCACAGTGAATCAATGGATCAATATTGAATGTTTAGTTTCCTCCTGTTATGTTTCCTTATCTTTATCTATATATCTGTGTTCTTTATCTTGGTTATTTTACTTTTGCCATTTTAGGGGCCTTTAAATCTTTGACTATGATTAAGGGATACATACTGAGCTCTGAGTCTAGGACTCCACCACAAGTAGTAAGGAACCAATGTTATAAAAAGCAGATAATTTTTTTAAACCAGAACAGCAAACACCAGTAGGACTGGTGGATATTGTGTCTATATTCCTTGGTGTCCCACGTTGAGTTCCTCAGGCTTCTGCCATACATAGACTGGTCAGCTTCCAGAGAAAGGCTGTAGTCTCTTTGTGAGGGGTAGGTGTCCTCTAGGGTTTGACTTGGAGGGGAGCCTTTAGGTCTCTGGTGACATGTTAACTGTTACAATTGGAAATCTATATCATCATTTGATATAATGATAGGTATGAGCTCAATTACCCAGTGGTTCATTGTGTTACAAATTTTAAGGGAACCCCATCAGTGACAAAAGAGTCTGGTTTACCTCTATAAATTTAAGCAAAGAGACACTATTAATCAATCACCATTATCAACTTTAGCAAACACAAACATGCAGAGTTCCAAATTATCTTTACATTTTAGGGCAGGGCTCTAGACTTTTCCTAAATATACCTTTTATTAGTAGGGTTTTATCAATTGAAGATTTAAGATTTAAGCCTGATTTTATGGGGTCACATATTTAAATCAATACATTTTGTCTTTGGTTCTCATAAACACATGACCATCTCATATTGTAAATTACATTTGGTCTAACATTCAAGGTCCCCATAACCTTTACTAACTATAAAAGAACAGAGTAAACATTTCTATCATAAATAGCATAACAAGGAGTGATTAGACTAATACAAATCAATAACTATCAGGTAAACATAACCAATGAGAACAATTTCTGGATTTTGACCAAAGTGAGTTTAAAGCAAACAGTAGCTGACTAATCAGGGCCAGGCAGTGGCAGAAGAAGGAACAAGTTAATATTAAGAGCTTAGTACTATAAGCCAGCATCAGACAGGGGAGCCTATTAGTCTGAATCTTTATTGGTATTGTATTATTTTGTGGTTATATTTGCTTACTGGGTGTTTAAGACCATCCAGGCAGCCAAATTTAACTATGTATTATATTTTAGAGTCAGTGATGGCTCTGTGGGAGAGACTCTTAGGGACCAGTGAGGAGTTCTATGACTCTCAGCATCCTTTCACCTGCTAGGACAAGTCAAGGCCATGCTGACCATGTGGACTTCCTTCTTTTGGGAAGCCTGGAGGACTGGTTTCCTCAGATGTGCTTTTCTGTTGCAGATACACATTTCTGGGTCTCCGTGTCCTCCCTGATCTAGAAGACAGGTTACTTACCAGAGACTAGAAGCTAGAAGTATACTGTTGTCTCCTGTGGCCTTTTGACCTGGGAACAAAACAAAAATATTGGTCATTCTGTTAACTCCAATGTTTCCAATTGGCTTTGGCTTTTACATATGGTTCTTAACCACTCAGAGAGACTGTATATCTGATTAGCAAAACAAGTTTACAGAAAATATCTGGTTAGAGAATGACATAAAAGTTTAAAACTACTCTGATCAACATTTAAGTTTAGTTGTCAGGTGACAGTACAAACCATATCTGACACATAGAAAGCAGACACATTTTATCTTCAGTTATAAGTACAGGCAGAACATGTTAGCAGACTTGGGAACAATATTTTACTAGTAACTTTAAATCAACTGAATTGATCCAGAAATTGCATGTTAGGGACAGACAAAACAGCCTAAAATCTTGGCATCCATCTTTGAAAACACCTTTGGCTAGTCTGTATACTTATTTAGGTATCAATTAGCCTGAAAAAGCTGGAAACAGAACAGCAGAGTTTAAGATCATTTTTAAGCAATGAAGATCATTGAACATGAGTCTGTATCCTAAAGCAGGGAACATGTTGAAGTATCAATGCATCTATAAGCAATAAACTTAAGATACCAGAAAGAGACAGTTACTTAAGTAAAACCTTTGCTGAGACTATACATAACTTAAGAATAGAGCAAAACCTGGTCTTTGTTGAACTAAACTAGCCTGATTTTAGCACACATTAGAGGCATTTTGACAGGTATAAAGTAACTTTGTAAGCAAGTATATAATTATTGAACCATTTTATAACTTAAAGAAATATTGATGACTGTTATAATATATGAAGTTCATACAAATTAAACCATCATTTTTTGTATCTAACAGTTTTCTTAGAGCATGAGAGCTTTCTCAGTTCTCCTAACAACAAAGTTACAATAATTAAATAATTTTGTAAGACTTAGATGGTAACCTCAGTGACAGACACCTGACAGAACCAGCATGAGCAAAACAGGAATCATCTCAAAGTTATAGTTTTTTTTCTCAATGATATGTAAACATACACTAATAACAAAACAAACCCATGATGGCACAGAACATTTACACTGCAAAAGATAGCACTGGGCATGGCAAAGACAGGTTGAACCAACACATTATTTAAAACAAATAGGGCAACATCAAATCTATCATCAAGTCTAATAATTTTAACTAGTAACAAGTCTCCTAGAGTTCCAATTTTGTCCCTCCAGTGCGTCTACTCACAGTCCAGGAATACTTCATCCTGTGTTTGCAGCTCTCCATGGCAGCCATCCCATAGTCCTAGCATTTCATTGGGTCTCCATTGAAACCCACGGTTCATCCTCATGGTTCTATTGGGCCTCCACCCAGGCAATCCAACATACCTGCTTCATATTGCCCATAGCCAAAAACCATGCTGCAAACCTAATGACCCTCTCTTTCTGCATTTGTTATACTCCATAGTGCCAGGTGGGCTACTGATTTGTTAATCCATGGGGGGAATAAAGCTATCTTTGAAGAGAAGGAAACCTTCAGCATTCAGGTCCCTTATTTCAAGCGAGTCTGCATTTTTCCTGCTGTCCCAATGTAGATCTCCTGACCTAATCTCAGTGGTTGTAATCTCCCAAACAGTTGTAGCTAAACAGGCAGAAATTTCAGCCAAGAGATTTTTCTTTCTTTCTGTTCCATCTCCATCTGCTCACATCAGTCCACTTCTGCATAAAGCAGCCTTGCACAAGTTCTCAGTACAGAGACAGGCAGAACATAGCAAGTCTCTCATACAAACTGCTTCTGGTACAATCCCAACAAGGTTCTTTCTCATCTTTATAAGCATTCAGAACATACTTGTTTTGGGGGGGACACCTGGATTAAACCATCAAAGTCTGCATCTGCCTCCCCCCACAAATAATCATACATGATGTACGATACAAGACCTCCAGTTCAACTTCAAAAGTCCCCATAGTTCCCATCCTAATGAATGTGATTAAACTTTTACGATTTGGTTTATCTATTTTGTCTTTTGGTCTAGTAAAGGTCTTATCTAATAGAGATGACCTCAGATGACAAAGGCAGAAGAGAATACAGATGTATATTTATTTAAATCTTTGTTACTGTTTTAATTTATTCCTTTTTGTTTATCATCTTTTTAATCTTTTGTTTATATTTACTCATACCTTCTATTCACATACTGTTACCTTAATATCTATGTAACTACTCTAAAACAATCTCTTTCTATCAAACATAACATCCAACATTTAAGTTTCCTTTCCAGTTTATCCTTTTAACCAGTTTATCTCATTACAACTATCAGCAAATTTTCATTAAAACCCACTTTTACTGTATAAATAAATTACATGCTGATCCAATTCCCTTATGTTATTTCATATATTTTATCTCCATTCCATTGAGGGCCCTCTTCAGTGGGGTTATGAATATAATAGTCAATCTCTAAGGGATAGACAATGCCTTAGAATATTTTTATCATACAATTTTTAACATAACCATTTAAGTCTATGTTTTATGTTTCTAAGAAGCTTTTTGAAATAACCTTTCATAAAAGAACATACTTCTGAATTTAAGCATAAACCTTTAGATTGTTTTCTGTTAGCAGTTCCATAAAACCATAGAGAGATACAGTAAACTTTATAGCAGTTATAGCTAATTTCTTTTTTTTTTTTTTTTAGTTATAGCTAATTTCATATAAGAAGTCCCTATCTGTCTGCAGCAACTAGGGACTCACCCATTTTCATCTTGTGCTCAGGACTCTGATATTTCTCTTTTTTGTAGTCTCCCTGGTTCAGCAAAGCAGAGAAGCCAAGTGGGCAGAGCCATCAGGAATATCCTCAGGGGTGAACTCTGGGCTTATGAGCAAAGGGGCCCTGATATCTATCAACAGAGGAGGAAGGGGGAGAGAGGACAAAGTAGCAGCCACACTGGTAGCTATAGATGCCCCAATAGAAGTGGGTGGGATTCCACCATAGGCCTCTAGTGCCTATCTGGGATCTGTCCCTAATGTCTAACTTTCTTGATGGATTCTCAGCCATTGAGGAGCACAGCAGAACGGCATAAACCCGCAGTGAGAGCTTCGTTGCAGCCTGTTTCCTTTTCATAGTTCTCATTGCCAGATTGTATAGGACAAGGGAGACAAAACAATCTTTGAAATAAATACATTTCTCTCAGAGCCGAAGGCAGGCTATGGAAGAACAAATGTTGGAACTTCTGGCATTAGCATAGAGGCAGAAGCAACTTTAGTAAGCGATTCCCTCAGTTCTGGCCCAAGTATCTTATGCACATTAAGTTAAACTTAGGCAAAAAGACATTAACCTTGATTTTTCCTTCCCTTTGATGTGTGAAATTTGAGGTTCAGGTGGTGTCCCCCAAATTTATAAATCCCATGTTTTGGGTTGTTTTCTAATCTTTAATGAAGAATAATAAAGATCAAAACAAGAAGGACATATTATGAACAATTGAGTTTATTTTTGGAGAAATTACAATTTGTGGGGTACAATTAAAGGGAATTGGGACTGGGAAAGGAGGAGTGGGAAGCATACCTCAGGTGGGAAGCATACTTTCAGGTGGGAAGGATACCTCCAGGAGATGGAAGTTAATGAGAAATTGAAGCTTTGAGAGTAAAGTTAGAATGAAGCCAGGAACCCATGAGAGCTGGATAGGCTGAGGCTTAAAAAGTGAATTTCAGAAGGGTTTGCTAACATGTGGAAAGTCAGAGCAACTGGGGTTTAGAAGGTGTGGTTCCAAAGGGCCTGCAAACACATGGAGTACCCATGTGGCAGACCCCGAGTGGCAATCCACACATAGTAAATTAATTCAGAGACCGTGAAACAGAGCAGAGAGAGGGGAACACACGACATCGAGGGGGTAAGTGGGGGAAAAAGGAGATAGTCCACATGTCTGATCCAGAGTGGCAATCCACACGAGGTGAATTGAAAACCAACAGACATATAGAGCAGAGAGACCAGAATTAAAGAGACACTAAAAGACAGAATTAGGCCAGGCGAGTGGGGGAAGCTCAGACTACACCAGATGCAGATGAGAGGGTCCCAGGAAGCAGAGCCTCACCCCCCACCCAGGCTGCCAGCTTTATAGGGTTCAGTTAGGTAGGCAGAGACGGATCTGATTTGTTGTTTTGTATGGAGGATAGATCAGAGTCCATCCATATCTGGGTGGGGCTGGGTTCAGCAGGGTGCATCACAGATCAATGTCTGGTAGGAGTTCTAATCCAAGTTGGGAGTGTTCCTTCTTGTATCATGAGAAATCAGGTGTTTGGCATCTTCTGATCTCTTCAGGACCTCTATACCTAGCTAAGACCTGCCTAGCTTTCTCTATTCTGTCTCTCCTTGTTTAACCTTTTCTCCAGTATCAGTGTGTGGAGTGGTAGAATTCCCCAATTGCTTAATCAGCATTCCTCTTTCTGGAAGGTGTGTGTGGGGGTGAGGGACTGGCCATGGAGCTTCTGTTCTGAGTCTAGCTGAACTGTGTGGCTTTACTTTGGTCAGGGAGAGTTTTGAATTTTCTTAGGACTTTAGAATAGCTCTCAAATGGAGAATCTTGCATTTTCCTGTCTATAAAAGTTTTCTGTACAAGACAGACAAAAGAGGAAGCTCCTGCTAAGGTGGCTGTAACTAATCATAAGCCTGCTAGCAGGAGTACAGAGAGGAGATAAAAATCCTTTAAAATCCTTGTTTGCCTTAGATTTTCTCCCATGTCCTGTATCATTTAATATCATATTTCCTGAATATTCCATTTTCAGATTGAGTGATCATAGAACCCAAAATAGCTTGCTGACCCACACATGATGTTCCATATCCAACATCTTATATTGGTGTCACAAAGTCAGAGACCTCCTATGCAGGCATTACACAAGATAGAATTCATTCTTTAGCCTCAGGGCTGTGAGCCACACACATACACATACATGCATGTTCATTCAACATTCATTCAGGAGTCTTGCATTCCTTCTCTAAATTTCCAATTACCTAAAAACTCTGGAGACAAAACCAAGAACCAAACAACTTTACCTCGGAATCACATTGAGGTCCCTTGGAATCACATCAAAGGTCCCTCAGAATCACCTCGAGGGAAGGAGATCAGGACCACCTTGGAATCACATCAGGGCTATTGGAATGAAATCTCCTGAGGAGAATTGTGCCACCTTGGAATCTCATCAAGGCTGCATATGCACTCTCCTGCTGGAGACCAAGCCACATTGCTAGCATGACCTGACTAGGTCCAATTCCAAGCAAAATTCCAGTTTCAATTGTAATTTTAATTTCATCTAATTCCAATTTCAATTTCAATTCTAATTTTTACTTCCCTGGGGAGTTCTTAGCTTAGCTAGATGTCCTGCCTAGTCTTATCTCTTTCCACTCAGGAACACCTGTCCTAGGTCTCCCAGTCACCTTGAGCCAACTGGAAGGGGAACCCAAAAAACATTGTCTGTTCCAGAGACCTTTGGTGGGCTGAGAGGCCTGGGAGCAGCAGGCCATTCCTGACTAACTGGGGTCGTGGCATTGGCTTATCTTATCTCCCCATCTAGCTGGGGGGCTCCAACTGTTATGGAATTATCTCAGGAGAGATCACACTGATGCCAGTATGGGTGGAAGTAGAGGAATTTATTAACTTGGGGGCCAAAGGACTGGAATCATTTCCAAAAAGCTCCAGCCTGAGTCGAGTTTGTATTTTGGTTTTATAGGTTTAGCAGTAAGGCATGGTTAGCAAGCAAAGCTATGGTTTCCAGAAACAGACGTGGCATTTAGCAGCTGTGATCAGCACAAAGAAATGGGCCCAAGGGCAAAATTCAAAACTGAGGACGTGGCAATCGTGCAGTTTCAAAAAGTCTCCAAACAACATACACGAGTCAAAATAACTTTTCAGAACACAAGCAACTTCCCAAAACATGCATATCAATTATTCCTGCAGTTGGGTTGCCCTGTCTGTTGCCTAGGGCAACACTCTAACCTAGTATAAATTATCCTCTCTGCCTTATCTTCAAGAGGTCCTTTCAGCAAGGTTTTTCTCAGAGACTCTAAGCTGCTGAGCAGGGAGAAATTCAGCTTCTTTGCAGGTAAATCTTTCAGCAGTCTTACTGGTTTTAGCTTTCTTCCCTGTTAAAACTTTAGTAATTAACCCTTTTTCTGCAACAAGACAAGTTATTCACAATATTCATATCTAACAGCTCTGTAACTCAAGCCTGAACAAAGTTAACCTCATTCAGATTTTCCCCACTCAGGCACGTTACAACCTGCTTGTTTTTGGGAACCCTAAAGAGCACATCAGAACTTAAGTATGTAGGGGCTATTTTATACAGTGAAACCACCAATAAGCAGCAGAAAAAAAATAGGTCCTGAAAAGGATATTTGCCTACAAAATGAGAATTACAACAAGAAGACAGAAGACAACCTTACTTTCTTCAGGTGGGAATGTCTTTGGAGTAACTACATTTTTGCCCAATGGTGGAGTCCCTTGGGAGTAGATTGATATCACATGAGGGAGTAGTTAATTTGAAAAAAAAAACAGAATTTATAGATATTGAGGATTGCTTGTATATAGTTTGTAAAAGTATTATGAAAAAAGCCAATTGCCCAATAGAAAAATAGTCAAAGGTAATGAATAGACAGACCCCAAAATAGAAACCTGGCTTCTGATTCATGAAAAATCCTTAATGCCCTTCACAATAAAAACAATGCAAAGTAAACAGAAATTATTTAATGCCATTTAAAATCCATCAAATTAGCAAAAATAAATTTTTTTGCTAAACCATTGTGCTGTAAAGGTTGCAAGGAAATAGAATTTCTCATTCGTTTCCTGTGAATGTGCAATGATACAACATCAAATGCTAACTCACATGCACTTTCTTTCCAGGTATTTAATCTACATATATATTTTTACCCATGGATAATGACATTCACTACAGCATTGTTTAAAAAGGCAAAAATCTAAGTGTTTATCAACTATTCTCATTTTTGTTTACCTTTGTTTTAATTTTTTAGACAAAGCCTTGCTGCATAGCCCAGATGGGCCTTACATAGTCTGTGTTAGCTCAGGACTGACCTTAAATTCATGGTCCCAATACTTAGTGCCTCGAGTGCTCAGATCACCAGGCACCACTGTCATGGTTTGATCCAGGTGTCCCCCACAAACAAATGAATGTGTTCTGATAGATCAATCCTCAGCTGATGGCAATTCAGGAATTAGAACCTCACTAGAGCTGTGTTTTGGGGCGGGCTTATGGGGGTTATAAGCCAGCTCCCCCTTGCCTGTATTTGGCACACCTTCCTGCTGCTGTTTCCAGTGCTATGGCAGAGGTGATGTCCATCCCTCTGCTCATGCCATCGTTTTCCCTGCCAGGATGGAATCTCCCTCAAGTCTGTAAGCCAAATAAACCCATTCCTTCACAAGCCACTTCTGTTTGGGTTTTTTTCTGCACAGCAACTAGAAAGCTGACCGCAACAACCACCATTACCAACTAACAGCTCTCTATTTTTTTAATGATGCTTACATTAAGACCATGGAATATTGTCTAATATAAAAGAATGAGAAATTTCATTAAAATATATTGAATTTTAGACAGTATTCTATACCAGGGATTTAAAGGAGTATGAGAGCACTTGTGTAGCAGGCTGAAGTCCATGGGCTGGATCTCCATCATGTAGAAAAAACAAAACCCTCTTCGGGCTGCGGATGTATCTTGGTCTACAGAGTGCTTGCTTGGCATGCAGGACACATGGGTTCAATTCTGTGCTACAAAAAGATAAGAATGTTAAAGTAGCACACAGTATATTACTGCTCTGTGAATATGTGCAATTTAAATGACAGAATGTTTCATATGCTGCTGACTTCTACTTTATTTTATCTTAGTCAAGCTCTATAAAATAGTACAGAGTTTGATCTGGGTAGTTGATATCAGAGCATGTACTTTCCCCCTACTACTTCCTCCTCTAAACTGAGATTTTTGTTTTGTTTAATATTTATTTGATCTTTTTACATTTTCACATTTTGATATTGCATTTTGATCATATGCACCCCACCTTATTCCCAAAGTGCTAGTTACTTTTCTTCTTCCCACAACTACCATTAACTACACCAAGGCTAACCTGCTAGATCCTGTTTTCCTCTTTGTGCTCTTACAGTTTGAAACTTTCCTCCTTTGCATGATAACCATTCTGTATTTACAGATTCTTATATTTATCTCAATAAAAATAATCCTTCCTTAAGCTTTGTGGATGGAGCACATTTCAAATCCTAGCACTTGGGAGGTGGAAGCAGGAGGATCAGGAGTTCAAGGCCAGCCTGGGCTACATGAGATCCTGTCTGAAATTTTTGAAGAAATAATCATCCTTTCACCCCTCTGGATATTGCACTGTTTTATTTATTATTTTCTCAATGAAAATACCTAAAGCACACCTACGCATCCTGTTTTGGTTTCTTTTCTTGAGTTATTCTAAGTCTTAATCTCTAACAATGAACCTTCCATCCCTCAGCACATATTTGCCATCTTCATTTGGATGCAACATGGTAATATGTCTCAACAGAATGCAGCATGTCTCTGTTCTTACCTACATCAGCTTACTTGCCTCTTGCCTCTGATGTATTCTTCTTTTCCTTGTCCACCTCACACTACATATGGTCCATTAGCAAGTTCTTCAGAGATTATTTTGGTTTTCCATTGGTGATAGTCCTATGAGGAAACT
>PVHP010053360.1:0-10805 GCA_004024765.1 Zapus hudsonius
GAAGAAGAAGAAGAAATAAAAATAATACCTGATTGATAACATTTCTTGTGACTTCCAAAGCATTTTCCCCTAGAGATAAGTAGCAGTGAATGGACTTTAATTACCATCTCTTTTAAAGAAATGTCTAACTCTAATAAAGAATTTCATACATTAACACCAAGTTATGAAATGGTAAAACTGGACCTCTAAAAACAAGAAAAGTCTGCATTTCTTGAATACGCCACAGTGTCCAGGACCATGTCAGACACCCAACTAATATATAATAAATATTGTTAAAATGACTGAAAAAAATGAACTGTTGAGGAAGGACCAGGGAGGGATTGAAGGAGCTGGGTAACCCTACCTGCAATCAGAACACTAAGAGCAAAATGAAGTCATTTATTGCAGTGTTAAAAGTGCAAGCTGATCTGACCAGGGTCTGAATCAAAGAAAGAAAAATGTAGTTGAGTAGGGAGAAAGTGCACTGGTGTGCTGACCAGACCATAAAAAATGTCAAAATGTCAGCAAGCAATGCCCAGTCTTCCAGGAATTCCAAGCTATGGGTCTGTGTTTTCTATTCAAAACATAAAGGATTATGTGTGATCACAGGTATAAAGAAAGGGCTTGGACAGGCTTCCTGGGAAATTATGTGATGGAAAATAATGGTAACTGCATTAATAATAAGGAGAAAACGGTGAAGGGGAAAGAAAGTCAGAAGAAATGAGAATTAAAGGAGAGAGACGCAGCTATTTGTGAGGTGGTATTTGTTAAAAGAATTTCTTGGATCTAAGAGATCAATTGTGTCAGTTACTATTTTTAAGACTAATATATAGTCAACATTTGTACTGCTGTTATATATGCATGGGGTTTAAAATTCTAAGAATTCTGATTTCAGGAAATCTCTAATGTAGGTTGGCTTTTGTTTTTCTGTTTGAAGTAGGACTCTATGTAAACCTGTGAAAAAATGACTCCAAACATAAAGAGCACTAGGGGAAATTAAATTTTATTTCTCTTATTAAGCTATTGACTATATAGCTAGCATATCCTTAACGGCCTACATAAGCAAATCATCAATGCTACCATAATTATTATACGCTTGGATAACGCTGTATCACAACTTATAACATCATGAAAAGGCTTGTTATAATTTATAATCTAGAATGATCATAGAGGTCCCAGGAAAAAAAAATGTGTCACATGTAAGTTTTGTTTGAAATGAACAGAAAAACATGTCCCAGTGGGTAAAATCTCGCTTTGCCTACAAACATCAAGAACAGAGAAGAAATCTCCAAGGGGAGGCCATGGCCCAAGTTCAACTCAAGCCAATTGACCCTAGATGGGAAAGCAGGCTTAGCTCCCATCAAGGAGGCCCATACCAGAGGGCTCTTTAATCCTTCCCGCCAAGACAAATGCATGGCCTTGTGCCAGAAAGTCACTGGACCAGCATCCAAAGAGAAAACTTTTCTCATCTTCTAAAGAAGCCCAGCTTGGCATCCCCAATCAAGCATGGAACAGAAATAGGAGAGGACACTTCCCAAAAACTGGAGGTGGAAGTGAGCCAAGTGTGTTCAGGAGGGGAGTCTGTTTGCTGCCCCATTGTCTTATTTCTTTGGTCTGAATTTGGATAATTCCCCTCTCTCCATGCTGCCATATGAAAAATACAAGTGTTTGGAGAACTGCTGTGTTCTCACTTCAACCTATTTTTCCCCCTCACACTTTTGAATAAGCCAGGCACACTCAGATTCTACGAATACTGGGGGTTTGGTCAGAAGTCAGCAGAGAATGCAATTTCAATGAGAAATTGAGAATTGGCAAGGGAAAAGAAAACATGGAAATCTGAAACAGCTGATGTATTAAAACTGTTTTTATTGATGAAACCAGTATAATGATTTGGGAGCCTTCTCTCATTTTATTTTCGGGGATGAGATTTGTGTGAAAATTCAAACCAGGCCACTGGTTCTATCACAAGAAAAAATATGCCCATTTTTTTAATCAAGCCTTGTAATACATATGAAAACTTTTGATAAATTACTAAGTTGTTTTGCTCCACATGTCATGGAAGGAGATCCAAAAATGCTTAAAAGTATACATTACATAGCACATATATTACATTATATGATATTTAATGAAATTCAGTTTATTATTCTCATTCTCTAAAATACTTCATGTAGTAGAAAGTTTAAGAATTGCATAAAGTCGTGCTATCTCTCACAGCTCCAACTATGAGGACATAATGCATTTGTACCACAAGAAAACAGCTAGAATCCAGCAACTAAGTAGAATCTGGATTTTATGTGGTTGGGGATGGGAGAGTGTTCCCAATATTGGCTGGTCACTAAATGAGGAGAAATGTCCTGAAGCGGGTCACTGAGCATCAGTAGAAAGCTGTCTTCTAAAGCTGTAAAGTGTAATTAGAGAGTTTATAGCAAAAAAAAAAAAAAAGTTTCTTTAAACACAGAGCATTCGAATGGCATTGAGGCACCTAAAATTCAAAAAAAATAAAAATTTAAATCTCACACTCTAAAGGAGGAAGTATGACTATTGACAGAAATAACTCAGGTCCCAAGGGGGAGGGGAAAATAATATCCACACTAATTTCCTTCAGATTTAACTGGACTATAAGTGTTTTTAATGATTTGGCCTTTAAGGCACATAATTTACTTTAAAAGGGACATAATGAAGATGGAAAATACCAGCTTTATTTTGTATGTTGGCCAACTTGTCTTTTGTTTCACTCCCATTACCTTTTAATATTCCCACAGAAACGACTCCTTCCCAGATGATCAAAGGGCTGGAATAGACTCTGCTGTTTGTCCAATTCAGCGTCCACCTCATCATGAAATTGCTCCATTATGCTGTTAGTTCAAAGCTTTTCTTAGTGGTTCCTGAATCTTCTTCCAGTCCTTCCCTCCAACACACACACACACACACACACACACACACACACACACACACACACACACACACTGGAGAGAAATGCCTCCAAGAAGAGAGGTGTGAAAGGATAAAAACTTTGAGGGTTCCTAGAAGAGTTGACCTCCTCCTCTCAGGCCCACCTACCATACTTCTCACTCTGCCCTCTGCCCCTAAGCCTACAGGGCAGCTGGTAGAGGGGAGAAGGCACCATGAGCTGCCAATTCAGTGGAGATAAGCCCTACTAGGTGCTTCTGTATTTGTGCACCTCCTATCATGTTACATAGGTGTGTGTGTGTGTGTGTGTGTGTGTGTGTGTGTGTGTGCACGCGCGTGTGGTAAAAGTTTTGTTTTGTGTAATCAGTACAGTTGAATCCATTCCTCTAAAAAAAATACTGTTGACTTAGAGTGACATCAACGCACAAATTCAGAGTATCTAGCAAAAATAACCCAGACTTCTGTGGCTGAAATTGAAAATCCAACGGCAGGCAGTGTGCAAGGCCGCCATACTAATAGCATTCCAGTGGGAGATGAGATGCAGGTGTGTCTGGGAAACTTTGGGATGAACCATTTCTAAGACCCTGCAGCTGTGCATCCAACACCCCAGAGATCCATCAGCCAGGAGCCCCCCCAGGCCCATCAGAGAAGGAGACCTGGCATAGGGCTGCCTGTCTCTCTCCTCCGTGGGTTCCAGACACACCCACCAGAGCCCCAGGTATTGCCAGGGGCACCAGCCCACGCCTGCGCCCCAGCAGAGAGCAGGAGCGCCATCCCCCCTGGAGCATAGATGACAAAAGCCTCCCTTCATCTGAGCGCATCCTAACTAACCGGGCCCCAGGATCGCCCCCAAATATGCTTGGGGTTGCCTCTGGAACAAGTCCTGCGTGTGGTTTTGCAATTGCAGACACCCACGGGCATCCTCCCTCGGGTCCCCAAGATCTGCGGGCAGCAGGGAGAGTGGTCCAGGGCTGGGCAGGCTGGCCCTCGCCCTCGGAGGAAAGCCCGGCTGTCACTTACTTGGAGTGGCGGAGGGATGTCCTCGTGGGCGCAGGGGCAGAGGGTGCCTGTGCTGCTCGGGGCCAGGCTCCTGCCTCCGTGGGAGTCCAGGTACCAGGACCACCGCTCCTGCCTGGGCGGCTGCAGCTCTTCCCCGCTTCTGGACGGATGACTAGCTGCGTTCTTTCTTCCCCCCTCTCTCTCACTCTCTCTCTCTCTCTCCACTTCGGATTTTCCTATGCTCTGGGGCTCCCTTAGCGGGATTTTTGGACTGGAAGGCGGGGGAACCTGATCCTGTCTTTGACTCAATTACACCCTGCCAGGGAGGGAACAGAAGGGAAATGGAGAATGGGGGGGGGGGGGATGAGAGGCACAGGCAAGGGAGAGAGAGAAAGGGAGAGGAGGCAGGCTGGGCGAGGGAGGGAGTGTTCCTTGCCCCTGAGAGCTGATTGGGAAGCTTATTAAAAGCAGGATACTCCAGGGGCAGTCTCTCCCCACCTAGCAAGCAAATGGATTTGCACTAAAAGACCAGAGATGATGTGAGAATGTTTTGTTCTTATCAGAGACCCAACATGATTATTTCCTTTGCAAACTACACTCCACGCATGATGTAGTTAGTTCATGCATGCATACTCCGGGGTTTATCAAGTCAAATAGCTTAAATGGACAATTGATGGCACTGTAGGGTGCAATTTTCAGCGCACACCTATTTTTTTTTCTTTTTACATGATTCAGGATGAAAAAAGCAAAGTGGAAAAGCAGCTTCCTCCCCACACCCCAAAGGTCCTCCCTACTGGGAGTTAACTCCAGCTGTCAGTACCAGCCCACCTGCCTTCACAAAACCTGAACAGATATTTTTTTTTTCTGGATTGTCACAAGTGTGACAGATCTCTGATCGTTCCCAACTAAGTGCCACTTTCCTTTAGGGGGCTGCAGGCTTCTCCCCCCCCCCCCCCACACACATCTTTTTGGTTTCTTTAATGCCTCTAGTGACCTATTTGGTGACATGCTTTGGCAAACAGTATAGGGGATAATCAATGTAGCTCAAACTCTGAGGTTTGTAAGCTCAGAGGCAGGACTTAATGGCTTTCTGCAATTTGCATCTCATTGAACTGAGGAAAGATATAGACTCAGAGTTGAGTCTCACACACATGAATATGTACAATATCGGTGAGATTAAACATTATCACATAAGGGCTGGAGAGATGGCTCAGCGATTAAGGCACTTACCTCCAGTGCCTAAGACCCTGGGTTCAATTCCCCAGTACCCACATAGCCTGGTGCATTCTCTCCTCTCTCTCTCTCTCTCTCTCTCTCTCTCTCTCTCTCTCTCTCTCTCTCTCTCTCTCTCTCTCTCTCTCTGTATTTCTGCTTGAAAATGAATAAATAAAAAAAGAAAAGATTTTAAAAATTATCACATAAAATGACTAAGAAGTAGAAGTCAGATTTACCCAAACATTCTAAAAACATAAATGTGAAGTTTTTCTGGCATCTGTCAGCTCTCTTCTGCTGCCTGATCCATTCCTTTTCCTTCCTTGATTGACAGCTCTGTGACTGGCAGCATCCATTTCAAAATCTTCGTAAAAACACACTTCACTTTCCCACAGTTCTGAAGTTCCATTGCTTCGACTCAACTTCATTAGCATTTATGAATTCTCTCATATGACTTTTAGATTTTACATTTCTTAGGACCACTCCTACCCCCAAAATTAAAGACAGTGTTTTGTGCTAAATAGTTTTTAGGGTTTAGTCTCTTATAGAGAGTGCTGTCTGGATAACAGACTGAGGTGGTTCTGTAATTAGAACTTTTAATTAATTGACTTTTTTTAAAGGAGAAGTAACCAAAACCAGGTTCAATTCCCCAGTACCCACATATGTGTCCTCTCTCTCTCTCTCTCTCTCTCTCTCTCTCTCTCTCTCTCTATCTCTCTCTCTCTCTCTCTCTTTCTCTGCTTGAAAATGAATAAATAAAATATTTTAAAGGAGAAGTAACCAAAATTTATTTGCATACCTCCAGGCTAGTCCTCCCTCCACCCTCCAAACACTCCCCCCTCAAGTGAATGGGTAAGGATTTAGAAGTAAGAAGACTTCCTTCTACATAAACTCCAGGTTCCCTGTTTTTCTTTTCTGACTTCCATTTGTATCCACAAAGTGAGCCATCTGTCTAAATCTGTTGTTACCTGTATAAATTATGGAGAATTACACATGATCATTGTTATTTTTTTCTAGCCCCTTTGCTGAAAGAAATGTCTCAGCATTTCCTATCATTCAAAAGAGATGAAGTTCTGTGACAATTCGATGAGGGGTTATCTTCTTTCTTCCTAAATTTATCTTTGTACTTCAACTCTAATGTGCTATCAGGTGTGTAATGCTGGATTAAAGTACTTGATGGAGTACATAAAGTTAGTATGACATTCTCATGACCTCCACTACATTACCTGTGTTATATAAAAATGTAACAAGACCTGGGCATGGTGGCAGATACCTTTAATCACAGCACTCTGGAAGCAGAGGTAGGTAGGAGAATGGTGGTGAGCTTGAGGCCACCCTGAGAATCTGTAGTGAATTCAAGGTCATCCTGGGCTAGAGTGACACCCTACCTTGAAAAAAATATACATACATATATACATATATATCACTTTATCCAAGTAAGTAGATATGAAAATTAATTACATCAGTAGCTCTCAATTAGGAGCTGTTTCACCCTCTAGGAGACACTTGGTAATGTCTGCAGGAAATTGCAGTTGTCACAACTGGAGGGAAGAATCGACATCTTCCATCTGGCCTCTAGTGAGTAATGATCTAGGAGGCTACTTAACATGCCACAAGCCAATCCACACCATAAATAATTATTTGGCCCAAAATGTAAATAAGATCAAGACTGAGAAACCCTAACATTATTTATAATTGTACTTTTAAAATGCAAAAGAAGATTAAAGAGGTTTTTTTGTCTTAAATATAAACCTATGAAAATTTCAACATTGAAATTTAATCCAACCCTTCATATTCACAGAAATTTAAGTAGAACATACTTTCAGCATCTTGAAGTTCCCAGCCTCAAATCAAAATGCCATGGGACCAATGATTCAAGATTTCAAGTCATTTCATTCATTTTTACATCATTTGTGAGCATGTAAGTACCCAAATGAATAGAACCATAGAGAAAAAAAACATAATTAAAATCTTGGCTTTTCAGATAGCTTATGTTTTTGTTCACAAATTTCAATTAAATAAATTTAGGGAGGGGAAATCTGTGATGAGCACCATGAGTCAAGATGATGAAAGAACATTATATGTTGATTTGGGGGAGAACATTTCCCTGAGATAAAATCAGAATAAAGATCTAAACAATAAAAAGAATGAATTGGGTAAATATTGGAGGGGAAAATCCAATAAATTATGTAACAGACTTAAAAGTCCTGAGATAAAATTAGAATAAAGATCTAAACAAAAGAAGAAGAAGAAGAAGGAAGAGGAGGAGGAAGAAGAGGAGGAAGAGGAGGAAGAAGAAGAGGAGGAGGAGGAGGCAGAATTGGGTAAATATTGGAGGGGAAAGTCTCTGAATAAAGGAATCAGCAAATACAAGGGCTCTGAGATGTGACCTGGCTAAAGCCCAGGCCACTGTGGTAGGAACTCAGTCAGGGAAGGGAGGCATTAAGACTAGCTCAGCCTGTGTCCACTATAGGAAAATGCTGTTTACTCCAAGTGACATGGAAAGCCTGTAAGCATGACAACCCCTCAATATGTTTTAACAAGGTCTCTCAGTTGTGCTGAAGAAGTCACAGGAGGAGGGCAAGGGTAGACATGGAATCCCCAGTAGGAAGCTACTATAATCATACATCGAACAAATAAATGTCTTCTCCATTCTGTTAACTGGGAAGAATACCTAACTTCAGACTTCCCCTTCAACATGCCTTTTTGCTACCCAAAGCTCCTGTCAGCAGTTACTTTAGGACTGGCTTTTCTGTCCATAATCAGTGTAATTAACGACTCCCCCAACATGAGTGTTACCAAGCTACAATATAATTAATACGAGGTGATTTGAAATCATGGGAACTGTAACATGTCCTAAGGGTAATCTGAAAACCAGGCCACTGATTCTGCATTGACAAATAGGAAGAGAAGGGTGATCAGCATATCGTGAAGGGAAAATGTGAAGGAATCCGATGATACATTTGTCAGCATGCCTCCTGGATTGTCTGCTTGGCAAGGTGTTTAGATTCCTGATTACCACTCCCAGTTCTTCAATCTCTCTGGAATGCAAAAGGATAATTCATCAAGCTATCACAGCTTGAGAGCTGTCCCAGTAACACGTCTAGAGAAATGCATCTTAGCAGATATGGCTAGTGGCTTCCCAAATCCTCTGTACCTCTTCTTGTTGCTGGCATACTCTGTATGGTGGAAGGGCCAGGAAAGCTGACTATGTTAGACTTTTTTTTTTCACTCTGACAAATTGGATGAGATAAACAGCTTAAGGGAGGAACACTTCATGCATTTTATACATTTTTATTCATTTCATATGTTCTTATACATTTCATATGCTTCATACATTTAGGCTGCACCATTCTCTTATGAATCTAAGAGTTTGACTTATGCCCCTCAATTCAGTCCTTCTTGCTCAAAACTGCTAACATGAGGTTCTCAATTATCAAAGCCATTTAGAAGAACAGGCCTTGGACAATAGCATCACTCAGATATGTACCATAAATTAAGCCCAAAAATACAAAAAGAAATTGGATTACATATTAAAAGAAAACAGAATGTACAGAGGACTACCCCTCATGAGCATGAATATGAGAATCCTAAATAAATATTATCCAATCAACGCTGGTAATTTATAAAGATCAAATTGGATATTTATCCTAGAGACACAAGCTTCATTTCATATGTGAAAATCAAATATATTTCACCATATTAAAAGATTAATAGAAGGAAAAGGAACACATGAGTCTCTATAGGACCAACACAACAAAGTTTAGCACATGTTCATCATAAAAATTAATATGCTTGTTTTGATCATGAAGAAAACTTCCAGTGAATGCAATGTTTAATAGTTAACAGTGAATGCTGTCCATCTAACATCAAGGCAAAAGTGACCATTTTTGTTTCTTCATAGACTATTTTACTAGTAATGCTTGCCAGTGGCATAAGGCCTGAAAAGGAACAAAAAAAGAATTATCTTTATATTTAGAAAACTTAAGTGCATACATGGGAAGTGATTGGAAATATACAGAAAATTTGTAGATTAAGTGAACTGTGTTAGTTACTCTCCTCTTCACTGTGATAAAATAGCTGGCAAAAGCAATTTAAGGGAGAATGTTCTGGAATGTGGCTTAAAGGACTCTAGCCCCACATGGAAGGGAAGCCATGGCTGAGCAGTGCAGTCTCTGTAGGCAGGCAGGAAGCAGAGAAAGCTCTGCTAGAATCAGAAACCTATATACCCTTCAAGGCCCACCAGTGACTCACTTCTACTGGAGGATCCAAAGCCCCAAAGATCCCACAACCTCTTCAAACAATGCCGTCAGCTGAGTACCAAGTTTTCAAACATATGAGGCTGTGGAGAACATTTCATGCTTAAACCATAAAGCTATGTACAAGTTAAAATGATTTTTTAATCAATTTTATTTCTACATTTCAACAACAAACAATTGGAAAATGAAAAACTTAGTTGAATATTTCAAAATATTAAATACTTAGGGAAAAAATTAACAAAACATACTGAGGCCTTTTACACTGAAGATCACAAACATTTGTGAGAGAAGTTATAGCATATACCTAAAGAAATGAGAGACATTCATTGTGTTCATCAAATGAAAATTTAAAATTGTGTTCTAAATGTTTCCATACTTATCTGAGATCAATGCAATCCACACCAAATTCCAATGGATATTTTAATAGAAACTAACAAACTGATATCAACATGTATATGGATGTACAAAGGCTGTACAACAGAGAAAATATGATTTTGAAATAAAGAACAAGACTAAAGGACTAATGCTCCTCACACTTACTAGAAAGTTCCAACAGTCATAAGTGCTATAGACAACATGGAAAATGAATAATTCATAACTACAATCAAACATGTTTCAATGAGTAAAGTATAGTATTTGCAACAAACAGTGCTGAAAGAACTCATGAAACGAACCATGCTTTGACACCACAGAAAAAAAATTAAACATAAATATAAAATTAAAAAATTCCAAATACCAAAGCAAGTCAGGTCTGGAGAGATGACTCAGTGGTTGAAGGCCCTTGCTTGCAAAGCCTGATGACTTGGGTTTGATCCAGTACCCACATAAAGCCAAATGCACAAAATGGTGCATGCATCTGGAATTCTTTAGCACTGGCAGGAGGTCCTGATGTAGCCATTCTCTCTCTCTTTTTCTCTCTCCCTCTTTCTCTTTCCTTTTCTTAAATTAAAAAAATAAATATTTTAACAAAGGGAATTTCTAAGAAACAATAGAAATAAATTCTTTGTTATTTTAGAGCATTGCTTTGCCAAGATATTAACAAATACAATCTACTATTAAAATACCAATAAATTAGGCTTCATTGAAATTTTTTAAAGTTTGCCATTTTAAAACCATCATTGAAGCTGGGCGTGGTGGCGCACGCCTTTAATCCCAGCATTTGGGAGGCAGAGGTAGGAGGATCGCCGTGAGTTCAAGGCCACCCTGAGACTACAGAGTGAATTCCAGGTCAGCCTGGGCTAGAACGAGACTGTCATGGTTTGATCCAGGTGTCCCCCACAAACAAATGAATGTGTTCTGATAGATCGATCCTCAGCTGATGGCAGTTTGGGTTTTACAACCTCGATGAAGCTGTGTTGTTGGGGGTGGGCTTATGGGGGTTATAAGCCAGCTCCCCCTTGCCAGTATTTGGCACACCTTCCTGCCGCTGTTTGCAGTGCTGTGGCA
>PVHP010053361.1:0-10804 GCA_004024765.1 Zapus hudsonius
GTTCCTCCTTTTCCCTACGGGATAATTTTGCCACAGCGTTAACAGAGCTCCTGAAGATTTCCCTGATGCGTTTCTGGATGGGTTCTAATTCTCTTGGGGTTGTTGACTTTGGCTCGGTGTTTCCTCATTGAGTGTTAGGCTCCTCCTGAGGACTCTGGAGATTGGAGGTTCTTCAATGACTCTACCTTGGCAGGTGTCTGTCACATGCTCTGAAGTCACGAGGGTGCCCTCTGTCCCTTGCCTGCATTCTGTCTCTCACTTTCTTTTCTCTCTGTGTTCACAGCACTGTTGTTCTGGTTCCAATTTTCTCACATCTTGTTACCTGGTTTCTCTCTCTCTCTCTCTCTCTCTCTGTGTGTGTGTGTGTGTGTGTGTGTGTGTGTGTGTGTGTTCCTATGTGCATGCACATGTATGTGAAGGTGCGTGTGCACATGCATGTGGAAGCCAGAGATTGATGTCAGGTGTCTCCCTCAATAGCTTTCCATCTTATTTATTATTTTATTTTATTTTATTATTTGGTGTTTGAAGTAGGGTCTCGTTCTAGCTCACACTGACCTGGAATTTCACTATGTGGTCTCAGGCTGGCCTGGAACTCACAGCAACCTTCTTACCTCACAGCAATCCTCCGCTTCCTGAGTGCTAGGATTCAAGGCCTGCTCCAGCACCCCAGCTTTCTACCTTATTTTTTGAGACAGGGTCTCTCACTGGACCTGGAGCTCACTGATTCAGCTATCCAGCAAACCCTGGGGATTCTCCCGTCTCCCCCAGGTCTGGGATCACAGGTGTGCACAGTCATGCCCAACTTTCAAATGACTGCTTGGGATCTGAACTTGAACTCAGGTCCTCACGATTTCACAGCAAGCACTGACCAGCTGAGTCATTCCCTCACACTCTTATTTGGCTTCTCAAGGTCTGGCACAGTGAGTCTCCTTGTTCATAAACTGTTGTGAAAAATCCATAAGTCATAGAGCATATTTAATAAATGGAAAAAAATTAATTCACAGGCATTTTAGAATATGTTGCACCACATATCTTTTGCTTTATTTTAAATTTCCCCCCAGGTTTTAATACTTGATCATTTCACACTCAAACTACAGTTATGGAATGAATTCAGGTCTACACCGTTCAGACGAAGGTCTGTATGAACAGAAGAAATGCCACAATGAATTCCTTCATATCATCTCAAATTTTAAATAGAGGGCTGGAGAGATGGCTCAGCGGTTAAGGCACTTGCCTCCAGTGCTTAAGGCCCTGGGTTCAATTCCCCAGTACCCACATGTGCCAGACCCACAAGGTGGTGGCCCTGTTGCGCTCTCTCTCTCTCTCTCTCTCTCTCTCTCTCTCTCTCTCTCTCTCTCTCTCTCTCTCTCTCTCTCTCTCTGTATCTCTCTGCTTGAAAATGAATAAATAAAATATTTAAAAAAATTTTAAATAGAGTAGTGCCTGGAGGTGACTGCTTTGTATGAAACCTTTGTCCTGTCATAAGATGTGACTGCAAAAGCTCCCACGAACAATTAGGAATACACACACACACACACACACACACACACACACACACACACACACACCACAGCAATTTCAGCCTCTCTGCTTCTGAATCCCTTGGCAGAGATGTTTTATTCCATTCACAGCAGGTCTGGTTTTTCTGCTAACTGTACTAATCCAAACTACACTAGGGTTGCTGAGTATTCCCAATATGAAAAATGCTTCCAAAGTGTGCCCGAGAGCCACTGGGCTGGAAAGGTCCCTCCACATGTTCTCAGCACTGGGACCACAGGAGCTGCCTCCAGCCTCATTCTCCCTGGAGCCCTGGAGGTTTAATCAACTTCAAAACTAATTTAGCTGCAGGCTCAGCTTTCTGCAGCAGAAGTCTCTTGCCCATCAGCGAGGACCTGGCACCAGCTCAGTTGGCAATATGCCTCCCGCCATCATATTAAATATTTCACGGAACCTTGGCTTTGGGGTTGCCACATGGGGTTAGCAGTTAGCTTTGCTCTTAGTTACTTTTGAAGGAACCCTGGAAGGTCTAGAATAAACAGAGGCCAGAGGCAGGGGTCACTAACACAGGACTCTGGATATGGTCGCTTGGGTTTGAATTTCCACTCCTTCTCTTGGGGGCTGAAAGACCTCCATCAAGTTCATTACTTTTCCGAGTCACGGTTTCCTTACCATGCCAAATGTTAAATGAGAAAAGAAAATAACGACAAAACAAAAATACTACGAAAATTAGAAGGCAACATAAACAGATCAATTAATCCACAGTTGCAAGTTGCCAGACATCTGAGATCAAGGTGAAGTCAAGCTTGGCTTCTTCCTTCCAAGGACCTGCAGTCTGCTCTCAGTCTCTCCCTAGCTTCTGGTGACTTAGAAGTAGTCCTTGGTGTCCTTTGGCTTGTGGGATCATCTCCCTCCTGTGCTTGTATCTAATTTCCTCTCCTTATACATGAGTCATATTGGACTAGGGTCACCCCCATGACCTCAATTTAATTTATGAGAAACTTTGTTGTATGGACAAATTGTGGGTAGTCCCCTTTCCCTCCTCCCCACACCCATTTCACTGAGGACACTCCTCAGTTGGGTCACTGGAATTCACTGTGGAAATTATGGATTATAAGTAGTGAGAGCAGCAGTCCGTCATTGTGGTGGGGGAGGGGAGCAATGTGGGAAGAAGCCCAATACTAAAACCATTGGCTCTGGCTTGTACTCCTAGTGCCAGAAATGGGTTATACCCCAAAGTGAGTTGTTGGTCAGAAAGACCATCATTTTGAGATAGGGTCTCTCACTGAACCTGGAGCTCATGGCTTCAGCTAGCCAGCAAACCCTGGGAGTACTTCTTCCCAACCTGTGGCTTTTATAATCTTTCTGCCCTCTCTTCTGCAATGATCCCTGAGCTTTGGTGGGTGTGTTACAGTCTGTTTTATGGTTAAGCTCTCAGCAACTTTTGGATTTTCTGCTTCAATATAAAGAGTGTCCTCAGTGTCTGTCACCATCACCCTGGTGCAGGTTGTTGGGCTCACCATGAGAGCAGCACTCTTGCTTAACTCATCAATTTCTAGGTGGTTTCTCCTGGACCCTGGCTGGTATACAAGCAGTGGCTCTTCTCATGATAGGCACTCAGCTATCTTTTCTTGTCATGCTGACGGATTTTGGTTCTCCCAAGTTTGTGCTGCCTTCTGTAAAAGAGAAAACATTTTTCCACTGGGTAGTGAGAGCAGCATGGGTTAAAGGGAATAAGCATAGGTAATTAAGAGAGATTTTGATGAATGTATCCTCTCCTTTGGCCAAAGATTAGTGGGAGCTTCTCACTGGAGTCCATGACCCTCATCTCCACTGACTTGGTTCGGACTTGGTTCCCAGTTCCAGCTATGAGTTCCTTCTCATTGAGCAGGTCTCTGATCAAATCAGAGAGCCATTGGTTACCCACCTAGGCTGAGTGCCACTATTGCACGGGTGTGTACATGGTGTGTGCCTGGGTTATTTTGTATCTATCAGGATCCCCTGCTTATTTGCAATGTTGGTGACAATTTTCCCCCAGCAGCCCATGTAACATTTTCTAGCACTATGAGGGCTAGCCATGGGGGTGGGGTCCTAGGGGGACTGGCTTCCTTCCAGAGTCCACAAACTTGTGATGTCTTCAGCAATAGGGTCTTAACCTTTTAGCTGAAGCAGACAATCAAGTGCTTTGACAGAAGCCTGTCTTGTTTTGCAGACCTCATAGGTCTTTCTGACCAACAACTCACTGTGGGGTATAACCCATTTCTGGCACTGGGTGCACAAGCCAGAGCCAATGGTTTTAGTATTAGGCTTCTTCCCACCCTCTCTGGAGGCCTTCTGCCCAGACGATCCCCCTATACTCCTATATGGGTTATATCTATGAGGGATGTATCTTAGCTTGCTACCTAGAAGAAAGGCTTCTAAGGCTACTCATGTTGGCTTTAGTTTTGTGCATATCTCCCCCACTTTTCCTCCCCTAAATCTTTCCATTCCTATTATCTGTCCCTTGAGTCCCATGGCCTCATTTTAACTTGTGTGCTTCTATAAAGATCCTCTTCCTGAGGAAGATCACAATCAGAGGTGCTGGGGTTAGGATAGGAACATAGGAATTTGGATAAAACACAATTCAACCCAAACGATCAATGTTCACTTTTTAAATAATATGTCGGAACCTGGAGAGCCACCTTTAGATGAAAACAGTATCTCCATTGGTCAAATGTATGACGCTTACAGAAGCAACCAGATAGTTGGACTTCAAGTCAGGCAAACCAACCTTTGGGAGATCCTGAAAGGGGCGGCTTCCTAAAGCTGTCACCCCACAAAGCAGCCTGAGAAGCTCAGATCTCAGAACCATGAGTCACATGGTCCAAGGGGCAAACACCCAAGGAGGAGCTTGTCTAAGATGCTCTGTTTGCAGAAGAGCTAGGTAACAGGCAGGAGTTTGGTGGGACCAGGTTGCTAGGCAACAGCACTCTCTTTTCCTGGGAAGGACCAAACCACTTCAACCCCCTTGTCAAACACATCTTCTTAGGTAAAGGATACCTTGAGCAAATGCTGACAATTTACAACTTCTTCCCAGAGGACACAGATGTACACACAGAGCCCTCCTGTTGGAGGGGACACGGCTAACACCTGCTTTGTCAAGCGGCGGCTATTTTTCTTTATAGAATTGTGTTTGTGTGTCAGGGAGACTTGACTTGTGCCCTCAGCAGATGTGGCTGAGGAGGATCTACGGGCTGCAAGGTGTAGGTGTGAAATCAAGCCGAGCTCCTTCTTTACTTTCAAATTTCAAGTGCTGGTGATCAAAAAGCAATTACCTGTTATCTTCTGTTGGGAAGGAAGATAAGTGTCAAACTCTCTTTCAGTCCTCTTTATTCTTCCTCTCTAGTGTGTGTCGACTCTCAGGCGTTCCTTTGACAGGATTCCAGGCATGGGCAGGGGAGTGGTAGAATTCCCTCATCCAGCCCTGGGAGGCCCAATGTTTTCCTGGAGAGAGGTGCAAAGCCTGTGGGATCAAGCAGACCCAGGCCAGGCCTCTGGCTCTGGGATGTTGGGGCACCTGGAATGGGAGATGCATTTATCAGAGCCAGGCAGAGCCCCGAGTGAACCCAGAGCAAGGTGGTCTACTCGCTGGTGTGTGGTGCAGGTCTCAGATTGAGAGCAGAGCTCTGGTGAAGGTGCTTGGTTTCCACAGGGCCACAGAGCACAGTGGGGCCATGCATTGGGAGGCATATTCCTCTCTATCAGCGGCTCAGAGTTGGGGCATCCTGTTCTTTCTTTAATTCTTACATGTGTATGTGTGTGTGGTAGGCTAATGTGCACATAGGGGTTTGTATGTGTGTGGGCGCATGTGTGGGGTGTGTAGCTGCATGATGAGGTCAGAGGGTGCCATTGGGTGTCATCCTCAACTGCTTCCTAGTTGTCTATTGGGAAAGAGTCTCTCTCGGTACCTGGAGCCTACCCATTTGGCTAGTGTAGCTGGCTAGCTTATACCAGGGGTCTACCTTCCTCTTCCTCCACAACACTGGGATCACAGACACTCACCATCAGAGCCAGCATGTATGTGGTACTAAGATCTGGACTTAGCAAATAATTTATCATCTGAGCCATTGCCCCAGCCCAGTTTTTCTGAAAAAAATTATTTAGATATTTATTTGCAAGCAGAGAGAAAGTAAGAGAATGGGTATGCCAGGGCCTCTAGCCACTGCAAACCAACTTCAGACACATGCACCACTTTGTGCATCCGGCTTTACTTGGGTCCTGGGGAATCAACCCTGGGACGTTAGGCTTTGCAGGCAAGCACTTTATACACTAAATGACCTTCCCAGCCCTTCTCCCCTTTTTGAGACAGGGTCTGGTTTCAAATTTGCTATGTAGCCAAGACAGATCTTGAACTTCTGATTCTCCTGCCTCCACCTCCACGTACTGAGATTCTATGGTATACCACCATGCCTGGCTCATTTTCTTTAAAATGGCCCACCAACAGGGTGACAGTCAGACTAAGGAGATGATGGTACAAACCAGCTCCTTCACAGCTGGCCATAGGGACTCTTGTGGTGTGTACATGAGGACTCCCTATCTATCTGCCTGCCTCCTGCAGCCACCACCACCCTGAAACTCAAATGAAAACCGACATTCAGAGGAGGGGTATCTGTATTCAGCAGTAGAAGTGACTGTCTCAGACCCAGGAGACCCCTAGGATCCCACGCAGTACCCACCGCAGAGGCCCTTTGGAATTACGTAATGTGCACCTCTCTTGGTCTTAGCCCTCCTATGACCCCGTTGCCCTGCGTGGAGCCAGGGAAAAGCTGGTGAAAAATCAAGTTTCTGTTCCACCTGTCAAGTGATAATGGACGCACAGTGCCAGCTCAGCTTGCTCTTGGAGAAGAGCGGCCTCTGGCAGGAATCCGAGCACTAGCTCCTGACACGGCCAGAAGTTCAAGGGTAGTTTTGCTTCACAAGGGCTTTGTGGCTCGTTGTTATTCGTGCTGTGTTCCCTAATGAGAATGTTCAGAAGGGAAGGGCCTGGCAGGCTGTTGCAAATGAGAACGTTTCTTTGTCACTCATGAAGAAAATGGCCATCATTTCCCCACATTTATTCCCCATGGGGAGATCCGAGAGAAAGAAAATTAAAATTTTGTGATTTCTCTCTCTTTCTCGCTCTCTCTCTATGTACATATGTATGTATGCATATATATGTTTTATGTATATATATATATATATATATATATATTGTGTGTGTGTCAAGGAGTCCATGGATTTAAGCTCGTGAATACTTTTCTCATCATTCTCTCTGCACCCAGGAATTTTAACCAATATACTTGATTTATAGAGATGTGAGCATAACATGCTAAAATACAGCAGGACTCTGTTAACAATCGAGCCCTACATGAGGAGGGAGGTTCCCTTCAGAGGGAGAGATGCTGATAAATTTGAGCAAAGGCTTTGGAAAGGCTGTTGTTTTTGACCAAATGAGGTCCGAAAATGTGGGTGCCTGAATGTGACTTTGAAGGCGAGTTCCCAGAAGTCAGGGGACCCTCGCTCTGGTCCCAGATAACAGACTCAGCTGCTCAGGCTCTCTCTCGAGCCTTCTCTGATGCCTCCTGCCCTTTCTGTGGACCCTTCGCTGCCCCATGGACATGGAACATTCCAGCATGAGGTCTCCATTTTGATGGACATTTTATTCACTTGGAAGAAGCCGTCTATAGAATGGGTTCATCTAAAAATAGGTCCTTTTGAAAATATTTCTGAGACAAACAGAATGGCTCTGTGGACCTTGCAGGCCTTTAGTGCTGTTCTGTCTTCCATCCAGACTCCTGACTAGGAGGCACCACATGCCAGGGCTTTGTAAATAACTTTTTTTTTCTTGTTTTAAGACAGAGTCTTTCTTTGTAGCCCAGGCTGTCCTTGAATTCTTCAGCTTCTTGCCTCTGTCTCCTGAGTGCTGGGATTACAGGTGTGCGCCCCACATCCAGATAAAGGCTTTATTCAAGGCGTTTTGACATAGCAGATTTGATCTGTCTGCTTCTGTTCTATTAAGACACTCTAGTTAATAGAGGTTCTTGGAGAGGCTAATTCAAGGGCTGCCTAACTGGGTTATAGAAGACTTTTCAGGTAGATTTTGGATCAAGTCCTTTATTCAAGATGTATTTACTTTCTCACCCAGTGGCTCATCATTTTGTGTATGGTATGGTGCTGGAGTATCTACGTTTTGTTAATATTTTTGAGCAAAATTAATTTAGATAAAATTCGATTCATCAAATTTTGTGTTGTGTAAGAAATCTTTACCTAATCCAAGATCATTAAGACTTCCTCCTATTTTCCTACGTATTTCCTAGTTTTATTTAATTAAGGTTTACAGCTCGACCTAAGTTAATGTATGGATATATGATGTGAGGTAGAATATAGGTTTTTAAAAAATATATTTATTTATGAGAAAGAGAGAAAGTGTGAGAGTGAGTATGGGTATGCCAGGGCCTCTTGTCATTATAAAAGACCACTAAACACACACTCAACTTTTTCTGGCTTTATGTGGGTCCTGGGGAGTCAAATCCAAGCTGTCAGCTTTGCAAGCAAGTGCCTTTAACTACTGAGCCATCTCTCTTTTTAAAATTTTTTATTTTTTCTTCATTTAAAAAATGATGCCCAATTCTTCTAGCTCCATTTGTTCAAAAGCCTGTCCTTTCTTTCCCCTATTTAATTAATGAAATTAATTAAATTTTGTAAGAAATCAATAGCCCACTGCGTGTAGGCGTATGTCCGGACTCTTAGGCTCTATGATGTTGTCAAATTAAATACGGAGGTCCCTCCTGGACTAGCAGAGCTTATTCGAGAATGTTCTGGGACTAGCAGAACACTGTGATAGGAACTTAGCATGCTGTAGTTAACTGTGGATTTGTTGCATGATAGGGCACAAAGGGAAACTTTTTGTTTAAAATTTTTTTAAGAGATTCACTTGCCTTTCTCCTTCCCACCCTGTACTGAGAGAGCCCAAGGCCTCTTACATGGAAAGATATTCCATCCAACCCTGAGCTATACTCGGTAAGAGGGGAGTGTTAACAAAAACGAGGACAGCCAGGTTTGGTGGCTTATGCCTTTGATCCCAGCTGAGGCAGGAGGATTGCTGTGAGTTTGAAGCCAGCCTGTGCTAGATTGACCCTACCTGGAGGGTGGGGGGGGGGAGGAGAGCCTATCAGGCTTTGAAATAATAACCATCATGCCTGGCCAAAATGATTAATCCCAAGAGTGGTATAAGTCTACTTGAACTGGCTGGGCAAACGTCCTTCTTCCGTTGCAACATGACATTGGAATCTATAAAGGCATTGGGCTGCTCTCACAGCTGGCCTGAAGTGCACCTGACGTCAGTAACTCCATTTTGATTCTGATAGCTGGCACATTGCACAATTTCTGTGTCATCTCATTCCTATGCGGCACTACTGGCTTTGTTGTTTATTCAAGGCAGGGTCTCAGGTAGTACAGGGATGACCTTATTGCGATGGTCTTGTCTCTCCCTCCCAAGGGCTGGGATTACAGACATCTACCACCTTGCCTAGTTTGCTTGGTGCTGGGGCTCAAACCCACAATTTGTGCCTGCTAGGGAAGCACCCTGCCCAGACCATTTGTTTCTTTCTTTGAGAGAGGATCTCATGTAGCCCAGGCTGGCTTCAAACTGTGTAGCTGATAACCATGAACTTCTGATTTGCCTGCCCAAGTGCTGGGATCCCATGCTTGTGCCACTGCACCTAACCATAATTTGCTTTTTAAAACGATCACTCGAGCTGCTGAGTGGAGACAGACTCTCTGTAAGTTAGAGTTTGCTGCCCAGGTTGGAGGGAATGTTGATTCGAAATGGTGTATAATGGTAGGTTAAGGGTGTGTTTTGAATACAGATCAAATAATATAATGATCAGTTGGATGGGAAGGAGAGGAAGAGAAAAATTAACTCTTAACAGCTGTGTGGATAATGGTGTCAGTTACTGTGATGGGGTACAAGTGAGTTAGAAGGAGAGTTGAAGGTAAACAATGTTATTAAACTTAGACATGCATGTTATTATTTTCACAAAATAAAAATGCCAAAGTTAAGTTTTTTTGAAAAAAAAAAAAAGAATAGACCATACATTTGGGGTTTTGTTTAAAGACTTCCTCATAGGGCTTGGGAGCCAGAGATGACTTAGCAGTTAAAGGTACTTACAAAGCTTGCTACCCCAGGTTCAATGTTCTAACCTCCCGTGTAAAGGACACAAAAAGTGGTGTAAGTGTCTGGCATTCCATTCGCAGTGGTAACAGACGCTGAGCACATGCACAGGTACACACACATGCATGCACACACAAGCAAATGCATTTTTTAAAAAAGCTCCCTGCACCAGGGCTGCATTCTGTGAATGAAGTGCTCCCTTGCAAGAATGAGTGCCTGAGTTCAGTCCCCAGAGCCCTCATGCAAGTCTCTGTGATCTCAGCCTACACAATGTGGGCGGTGGAGACAGGAGAACCCGCAGAGGCTCACAGACAGCTAGACTGACTGATGCAGGCAGTGGAGAGCAAGGGGAGACTCTGCCTCAAAGCAAGGTGGAAGGAAGACCAACCCCAAGATTGTCCTCTGAATCCCAGACATGCACCTGCACTTATATACAAATGTGTGTGTGCGCGCGCGCGCGCACACACACACACACACACACACACACACACACACTCACACACGCAGGCACACACACAAAACTTGTTTCTGGGACCCAAGTGACAGTAAGTAGAGTGTGTCCTCAGGTGTCCTGAGCAAGCTCTCTCCTCATTGGCTCCTTCAGGAGCCAGGTGCACAGTGGCTCCCAGGACGAAGGTGCTGGGGTGACTGTCACTTCCACAGCAGATAGCTATAGCTAACATGACCCTGCCCAGCACGTTTCCCAAGGTGTGGTCTCACAAGGCAAACAGGAACTTCCTGCGCATTTCCAGTGGGGCCACTTGCCTCCCATGATCATCATCCTGAGAGGTAGGGAAAAGGGTTATGCAAATGAGCATGGCATTCATTTCTTTTTTTAAAATTTATTCATTTTCAACGAGAGAGAAAGAGAGAGAGAGAGAGAGAGAGAGAGAGAGAGAGAGAGAGAGAGAGAGAGCGCACCAGGGCCACCACCTTGAGGGTCTGCCTTATGTGGGTACTGGGGAATTGAACCCGGGGCCTTAGGCACTGGAGGCAAGTGCCTTAACCGCTGAGCCATCTCTCCAGCCCGGCATTCATTTCTTATAGTATAATGAAGGCTGTGCATAGCCGAAACTTTATCATCCTTCCTTTGGGATCGAAGGGGGCAGAGGAGAG
>PVHP010053362.1:0-10923 GCA_004024765.1 Zapus hudsonius
CACGACTATAATCTAGTAGACAATACTAAAGGACCCTGACTGCCTTGATTGTGTCTGTTGTAAGTGACATAGTATCTTTTCTGTCTTTAGTCGGCCTGCTTTATCTATCCAGCACCCACCGTCTGCAGCAATTAGTATTCAGCGTCCTGCCCATTCTCGGGATGTGACGACAAGAATCACACTGCCATCTCATCCTGCATTAGGGACGCCAAAACAGCAGCTTCACACAATGGCTCAGGTAAACACAGGTGAAGGAAACCACCTATGGAATCTTGGAGGTGGGGGACTGGATGAGCCAGGATCTGGCAACATGAAGTTTGAGATCCCTTTTAAACTGGTTGGAGTAGTAAATGTTCTTGTTTCTGTTACGGGATTCCCTCACAGAAAACCATCTTTAGCACTGGCACACCAGTGGCCGCAGCTACAGTAGCACCTATTTTGGCAACCAACACCCTTCCTTCAGCAACCACAGCCGGTAAGTCAGATCCCACTCTTACCACACACACAAAAAAATGGAAGGGGTGAGTTAATTTTTTATTTTTCACTTTCAAAGGAAAATGGCTAGAAAAACTCATATCTTTTCCCAAGAGCGTTAACAAAATCTTTAAGAATCTATAATGTCTCCAGAGAGACCACTGTTGAAGAATTTCTTTTTTCCCTCTTTTCAGGATCTGTATCACACACACAAGCTCCCACAAGTACAATTGTTACCATGACAATGCCCTCCCATTCATCCCATGCTACTGCTGTGACCACCTCAAATATCCCAGTTGGTAAGTGTCGTATGCTTTCACTGAGAAGCCTATGAGGAACTTCTTAGTCCCTATGGCCAATTAGGCCTTCATGTCATACATGCATACACACACACATACATGTATTGTATTTTTCCAGGTAGGGTCTCGCTCTAGCCCAGGCTGACCTGGAATTCACTATGTAGTCTTAGGATGGCCTTGAACTCACTGCGATCCTCCTACCTCTGAGTCCCGAGTGCTGGGACTAAAGGTGTGCGCCACCATGCCCAGCATGTGTTGTATTCTTATTGTTAACTTTCAAAGCCATGCTGAAGTTTTTTTTAAATAATTTTATTCATTCATTTATTTGGGAAAGGGAGACAGACAGACAGACAGACAGACAGACAGAATGGACACATCAGGGCCTCCAGCCACTGCAAACGAATTCTAGATGCATGCGCCACCTTTTGCATCTGGCTTTATGTGGGCACTAAGGAATTGAATTCATGTTCTTCTGCTTTACAGGCAAGCACCTGAACTGCTGAGCCATCTCTCCAGCCCTGGAGTTTAGATTTTTTGTTTTGTTTTGTTTTTTGAGGTAGAGTCTCACGCTAGCCCAGGTGACCTGGAATTCACTATGTAGTTAGTGTCAGGGTGGCTTTGAACTCATGGTGATCCTCTTGCCTCTGCCTCCCTAGTGCTAAGTCAAAAGACTGTGAAGTTGATTTTTTTATATATATATTTTATTCATTTTCAAGCAGAGAGATACAGAGAGACAGAGAGACAGAGAGAGAGAGAACACACCAGGGCCACCAACTTGTGGGTGTGGCTTATATGGGACCTTGGGAATTGAACGCAGGGCCCTAGGCACTAGAGGCAAGTGCCTTAACGGCTGAGCCATCTCCCCAGCCCGAAGTTGATTTTTAATAGTACTTGTCATATAGATTTGGCATTGAGGCTTGGGGAAATGGAATAACAATCTTTTGAATACTCAACTTTTTTAGTTTTCACTTCACTCATCAGACAGTACCCATTATGCATGTACCTTGTATAGAAATGAACTTTACTGGCATTATTAGAGCAGAACAGCAGGAAAAACAAGATCTGAAATGATGATGTGTGCAGAGACCATTCAGAGAACATCTGGTTGATGCAGCCGTGGGAAGGTTAGGAATGTTGAGTTGGTCCCCCTCAGTTTTCATCTGAGTGAGTGCCACTCCTCACTACTTCATAGCCTTCTTCTAAGCTCTCTTTATCCCCCTTAAGTATTGGTTTAACCTGAATATTAAAAAATTCATTAAAGCCGGTCATGGTGGCGCACGCCTTTAATCCCAGCACTCGGGAGGCAGAGGTAGGAGGATCACCATGAGTTCAAGGCCACCCTGAGACTACATAGTGAATTCCAGGTCAGCCTGGGCTAGAGTGAGACCCTACCTTGAAAAAAAAAAATCATTAAATATTTCTGTCAAAGTTTGTAGTAATCAAGAATAGTGATTGGTTTATTTTTTTGTTTTTGTTTGTTTGTTTGTTTGTTTAGGTAGGGTCTCACTCTAGCCCTTGGTTTATTTTTATGTAAGGCCAGATCATATGTATGTTATGCTTTGCAAGCCACATAGGTCTGTGTCATGTCTTCTTGACTCCTTTGGTTTCATGAAATCAGTGATGGTCTTATGTGAACAATGTGATGACTGTGTTCCAGTAAGATACTTCTGAGCCACACAGAGTGCCTCATACCTATAATCCCAGCACTTGAAACGGAGGCAAGATGATTGCCCTGAGTTCAAGTTCATGAGTCCCTGTCTCAGAACAAAAACAACAATAAAAGATATTCCTTTGGCATGGAAATTTGAATTTCATATCAGTTCCATGTGTCATGAAAAACTCTTTTCTCTTGTTTTTAAAAAATATTTTCTTGTTTATTTGCAAGGAAGGGGAAGAAAAACGAATGGACAGGCCAGGGCCTCCAGTTGCTGAAATGAACTCCAGATGCATGCACCACTTTGTGCATCTGGCTTTACATATATTGGGCTGTTAGACTTTGTAGGCAAGTGCCTTGTCACACTGAGCCATCTCTCCAGTCCATCTTTCTCTTTGTTTAAAGACACATTTCACTCTGTATTTCTGGCTAGCCTGAAACTCACATTCTTTTTTCATCTTTAAAGCACTAGGAGTACAGATCTGCACCACACAATGCTCACGGGTTCATGCAAAAATATAAACGCGTTCTTGGCTCAAGACAATACAGAAACACACTGGAGGGTAGATTGGATTGTCTAGGCTGTAATTGATGACACCTGTCACTGAGCCTGATCTCTCACTGATACCAGAATGCTGCTCTGTCCCAAGAGTCATAGATTTTGCTTTCTAGTGTTGTCTGTTTTTTAATGATCAAAACGTCATCTACTCTCAAAGATAGGAGCTACCTGTCCTGTTTTTAAACATTGTGTGCTTTTAGAAGAACGACGTACTTAACTGTCAGTCTTTTGGCCTGACACAAAGGTGTGGCTTCCCTTCCTACTCTGTTCATTCCTGCATCTTTCTACATGAGATAGATTCCCCAGGACCCTCAAGAAACTTTTGAGTAGTTTTCTGGAATGATGGTAGACCTAGGAAGTCCCCATACCTCTTGTAAATAAGCAGGCCACACCAGTCTCCTCAGAAGGCCATGAGCACAGAGGACTGCTGTTAACCTTCTCAAAGTACTGCTCATGGAGAGCTGAGCTCTTCCCTCAGTTTGTGGAAAGAAGTGTGCATTGTTCCAGCATTTTTGCACTCTTTTTGGAAAACACTGTTGTCATACATTGTCATTTCAGATCATTTTCTGGCTTTACCTGACAGTGTCCTCAGTTGTCCTCATGCTGTAAGAGCAAAGCCAAGACTATTCTCCTAACTTTGATACTCTGGGTCCTCACTAGGATAATCTGCAACTATGAAGACGCTCTGACCAGTAACCAGAGGTGATTGTGCCCTCCAGGGACTTACTGGTTCCTCTCAACCCCTGCACTTGTATTTAAAAGGCTGGAACTTAGCCAGGCATGGTGGACTTGGAAAGTTGATGCTGGAGGAGCATCCTTGGCTGCATAATGAGTTCATGGCCAGCCTGGGCTACATGAGACCCTGTCTCAAAAAAAAAAATAGGGGCTGGGAATATAGCTCAGTTGGAAGTAGTATCACATGCATGAACCCCTGGCTTTGATTCCCATAACTGCATACACTGGGCCTAGAGGTGCATGCCCCTAATCCTAGCACTCAGGAGTTGGCAGCAGAAGAATCAGAAGGTGAGCTCAGCCTGGGCTACTTGAGACTCTGTCTTTAAAAAAAAAAAAAGAGAGATGGCTCAGTGGATACAAGCACCTACTGTACAAGTGTGATGACCAGAGTTTGCATTCCCAGCCCTTTACAAAGCTCCAGCCCTTTACAAAGCTGCAGCTCTAGAGGACTTCTGTAATCCCCGCAAACCTACGGTAAGAAGGGAAGCAGGGACAGGAGAATCCATCCTACACTCTCAGGCCAGGTAGCCTGGCAAATGAGGCTGTGATCAGAGACCATGCCACAAACTAGGTAGGAGTTGAGGATGGGTATACAGCTTACCTACACAGGTAGGCTGTGGCGGGCATGTGCCTTTGCTCTAGCATATGAACAAGCCTGCACACATGAAACCTCCCCCACAAGCGGGCTTTCTTCCATGGCCTATGTCTTCCTAAGAAGTCACACTAGAAGTACTAGAGGCCTTAAATGTGTTTACTCCTGAGTTTCTTTTCTTTTGTGTTGTTTTTTGTTTTAACACAGCTTTGACAAATAACTGAGGGTATTAGTGGGTTATTAGATTGAAATAATTCATTTGAACCTTTCATACTCATCTTTCATTTTTAAATCTTGCTTGGTTGGTTTAGGAGGATCATTTTCTGCATGTATTTTTTTGAGACAAGGTGTGGCCTAACCAGTCTCTTCCCCCCCCCCCCATCCTCTAGAGAACTCTTGCCTCCTGAGTGCCATATTATAGATGTGTAGCACTGCCAAGTGTACTGGTATTACAATATTTCAATGAGGTCTTGGCCTGAAACTGAATTTGTAAGAATGCCACTAGCCAAGGATGTTGGCACGCCAGGGAAAGCCCAGGAATGCTAATGGAATTGGTATTTTACCATTTGTAGCTAAGGTGGTGCCTCAGCAGATCACACACACTTCTCCTCGGATCCAGCCTGATTACCCTGCAGAGAGGAGTAGCCTGATTCCCATTTCAGGACATCGCGCCTCTCCAAATCCTGTGGCCATGGAAACCCGAAGTGACAACAGGTAGGAGGCAATGTGCCAGTTACCCTGCTCCCTTGTGGTGTTAATTATCTGTATAACTAATTATTTCAGTATAACTAAATGTCCTACAACTGTGGGATAATTTATTTTTTTATTTTTCCCCCTGAAAATAACACATTATTCAGTGTTATGAAAATGTGCTATTTTTATGCAACCATTATTCCTTTTTATGGATGTTCTCCATTTCTTTGTGTGTTTAGTTTTCTGTTTTTGATCCATTTTTGAGTAAGGATTACAGTATCATGACCTTTTGTCCCTATGCACTTCCACTTGTTACTCCTACCAACAATAGAGTCTCTTAACTGGTTACAAATGCCTGAGATGATTCTTGTGTGTGTGTGTGGGGGTGCAGATGTATGTGCCACGTGGCAACCCTGGGCTCTTGCCTGTGGAGGGTGTACTCTACTGCAGTGGCTGAAGGGAGAGTGTTGGCTCTCACACTCTTACTACTCTTTGGCTATTCTTACTTGAGCCTGAGTCTCCTATGATCTTAGAGCTTGTTGTTTTTCTTGAGCTCTTGTGGTTCTCTCGTCTCTGCTCCCATACAGTATTGGAGTTACAGACATATATGGATGGCCAGACCCAAATGTTTATGTGGGTCTCTCAGGACTCCTCAAGCCTTCATGCTTGTACAGGAAGTGCTCTTAAATCCGGAGGCATTTCTCCACCCCCTGAAATAATTCTTTACTTTTCTATTCTCTTTCCTACACTGACGTTGTTGCTATTATTATTATTATTATTATTATTATTATTATTATCTTATTTTTTTCAGTTTTTCGAGGTAGGGTCTCACTCTAGCCCAGGCTGACCTGGAATTCACTATGTAGTCTCAAGGTGACTTTGAACACAGTGATCCTCCGCAATCCTCCTACCTCCTCCCTAGTTGCTGACATTATTGAGAATCTTAAATAGAGTATTGAGAGGCCAGTTGTTTTGTAGAATACCCTTAAATTTGCTTTGTTTCCTCATGGTTACATTTAAATTATATATTTGCTTTTTTAAAAACTTTTTGTTTTTAGCCAGGCGTGGCGGTGCACACCTTTAATCCTAGCACTCGGGAGGCAGAGGTAGGAGGATTGCTGTGAGTTCAAGGCCACCCTGAGACTACAGAGTGAATTCCAGGTCAGCCTGGACTAGAGTGTTGAGACTACCTCGAAAAAAAGGGAAAAAAAAAACTTTTTGTTTTGGGGGGACAGAGTCTCTTGAGTTTCTGACACAGTTTGTATGAAATTAAGATTATCTATTTTATATAGGCATGAACAAATTTTTCACTAAAATAGTATATGCTTTTTGTATTTCAAACGTAATTAAGCAAAAATTACTTGATGAGTAAGTTTGAGATAAATCTTGCTGTGTTGCCTTGGATCCCAAACTTGTGTGCTCAAATGTTTTTTCTGCCTCAGATCCCTGATAACTGGGTTTTTATGACTGCTTTGGCAATTGTTCTCAAAAATCACCAGTAAGAGTGTCATCTATTTTTTTTTTTTACATGTATTGACATTATAGTAATCACCTGCTTTTTTACACTATCTTGGTATGGGTCCCTGATCTGTGGGTGCATACAGCTTGAGAGAACCTGGTAGGATGATTATCAAGGATGTCAGGAGGCTCTGGGGAGATGGGATCACTTGACACTAACAAAGAAAATAACTGTATTTCATATGATCTATGATGTATTTTTAGACCATCTGTTCCTGTTCAGTTCCAGTACTTTTTGCCAACTTACCCACCCTCTGCATACCCACTGGCTGCGCATACCTACACCCCGATCACCAGTTCTGTGTCCACTATTCGCCAGTACCCAGGTATGAGCCTTTCTTTTGAGAAGACTGCACAGTTAATCAAGAGTGTTTCTAGTATGGGATAGGTTCTTTCCAGATTCAGAGAAGACTAAAATGTGAAACTTCAATTATTTTCTTGTGATCAATGAAATAGTTTTATCCTGCCCTAAGGTTAATCTTTTTGGTTTTTCGAGGTAAGGTCTCACTCTAGCCCAGGCTGACCTGGAATTCATTATGTAGTCTCAGGGTGGCCTCAAACTCACGGCAATCCCCCTACCTCTGCCTCCCAAGTGCTGGGATTTAAGGCCTGTGCCACCATGCCCGGCTAAGGTTAATCATATTTTTGTCATGCCTTAAAATGATATCATTGTTTAAATCTTTAGTTTTTATAGGGTACTTGTCGGCTTGTAGAATATCTATTGTACTTGTTACTTTATTTAGTTCTGGTATGTTTGCCTTGTGCCTCTTTTCTTGTTATGATTATTAGATAGGGTCTCATTACCAAGACTGACTCTACCATCCAAATACTGGGATTGCTGGCCTGTTCCATTGTGCCTGGTTTTTATGTGGCACTGGATATCAAACCCAGGGCTCCCTGCTTGCTAGGCAAGCACTTTACTGACTGAGCTACACTTTAGCCCTGTCTATAGTGGTCTTTTGGGAACCACAGGAAAATAAATCTGAAATATATGTGACTTTTACATTTGTAATCCTCAAATCCCTTGCCCAGATTTTGAGCTGGGTGTGGTGGAATTTATCTGTAATCTCAGCCCACAGGAGGCTGACACAGGAAGATCACAAATTTGAGGCCAGTTTAGGCTACATAAGGAGTCCTAGGCAAACTTGGACTACTTAGCAAAATCCTATGTAAAAACATGTTTTAAGGGCTAGGGATGTTTCTCAGTAGTGCTTGCCTTGCATGACCCTTAGCACCACTTAAACCAGGTGTGTTGATACAAACCTATAATCTCAACACTCAGGGTAGAAACAGGAGGATAAGAAGTTCAAAGTCATCCTTGGCTATATAAGGAATTGGAGGCCACCTGGAATATGTGAAATCTGTCTCAACATACATATATTAGTTATTAAAATATTTTACCACACCCAACTGATTTTTTTCATATTTTTATTTATTTGCAAGCAGAGAGAGAGAGACCAAGAGACAAGAATGGGCACACCAGGGCTTCTAGCCACTGCAAACGAATTCCAGATGTATACACCACTTTATGCATCTGGCTTTACGTGGGCACTGGGGAATTGAACTCAAGGTCATTAGGTTTTGCAGGCAAACGCCTTAACCGCTGAGCCATCTCTCCAGCCCGTTTTTAAAATTATTATTATTATTGTGTGTGTGTGTGTGTGTGTGTATGTATGGTGCAGAGAACTTTTATTTTTTTGGGAAGTGGGGTTGAGGTAGGGTCTCATTTGCCCAGGCTGACCTGGAACTCATTCTGTAGTCCTGGGCTGGCCTTGAACTCACAGTGATCCTCCTACCTCTGCCTACAGAGTGCTGGGAATAAAGGTGTGTGCCACTACACCTGGCAAGACTTTTAATTTTTTTTAATAGGTTTACTGCTAAATATAAAAATGTAAGTTTATGTTCTCTTGAAGAATGCTGATGAGAAATTTCAAGCATTAGCCAGTGTGGTGGCACAAGCCTTTAATCCCAGCACTCGGGAGGCAGAGGTAGGAGGATCACCAGGAGTTCAAGGCCACCCTGAGACTACAGAGTGAATTCCAGGTCATCCTGAGCTAGAGTGAGACCCTACCTTGAAAAACCAAAAAAAAAAAAAAGAAAGAAATTTCAAGCATTGTATAATATTTAATAGCTTTGGAAACAGGTTCTTCCTTTTTGCAGTTATTCTGATTATAACTTTTTTCTTTCTGATTTATTTATTTATTTTTAGTGGTGGTGGTAAGATTTTTTTTTTGGTTTTTCGAGGTAGAGTCTCACCCTAGTCCAGGCTGACCTGGAATTCACTGTGTAGTCTCAGGGTCGCCTTGAACTCACGGTGATCCTCCTACCTCTGCCTCCCGAGTGCTGGGATTAAAGGCGTGCGCTACCACGCCCAGCGTGGTGGTAAGATTCTAACCCAGGGCCTTGTACACACTAAACAGCTGCTGCGCTTCTGTGTTTGATGCTTCACCCAAGTAGTCTCTGGTATTGTTTCCTTCGCTTGAATAGTAAGATCTGTTATAGTCTTCATATGTACAGTGGATGGGATTTGCATTGTGGGAAAATGAGCTGCTAGTCTCTGGTGGATTTAAACCATTAGATATTTGTACATACTGTATTTCAGAAGTGCATGTGATAATGGTTGTATCAATTAAAGAAAAATTTCCTATGGGCTTATTTCAGAAGTTTTATGTTCATCTTTAAGTATAGTTGCCTGGATAATATTTATATAGATAATTGTTTTAAAATTTTTTTGGTTGGGTTCTTTTTTTTTTTTTTTTTTTTTTTTTTGGTTTTTCGAGTCAGGGTCTCACTCTAGCCCAGGCTGATCTGGAATTCACTATGTAGTCTCAGGGTGGCCTTGAACTCATGGCGATCCTCCTACCTCTGCCTCCCAAATGCTGGGATTAAAGGCGTGCGCCACCACACCCGGCTTGTTTTAACATTTTTTTTTAAAGTTTTTGAGGCATTGTAGCTCAGGTTGAGCTGGAACTATGTAATCAGGTTGATTTTAAACTTATTAGCAATCCTCTTGACTCAGCTTCCTAACTTCTGGATACATAGGTGTCAGCCAATACAACCAGCTTTTTTTTAAAAAAAATATTTCATTTATTCATTTTCAATCAGAGAGAGAGAAAGAGAAAGAGAAAGAGAAAGAGAGCGTACCAGGGCCTCCACCTTGTAGGCCTGGCTTATGTGTGTACTGGGGAATTGAGCCAGGGGTCTTGGGCACTGGAGGCAAGTGCCTTAACCACTGAGCCTTCTCTCCAGCCCTACAACCAGCTTTATAAAAATTATCTTAGGGTATTTCTTTTTTTTTTTTAATCTTAGGATATTTCTAATAATTTGCAGCAAGATTATACCAAATTGTTAGGAACCAAAAGACCAAACCTGAGTATGTAGGTTTTTTTTGTCTGTTTTTCAAGATAGGGTCTAGTAGCTCAGGCTGACCTGGAATTCACTATATAGTCTTTAGGGTAGCCTTGAACTCACAACGATTCTCCTGCCTCTGTCTCCTGAGGGATACACCCAGCTCAAGTATGTAGTTTTAAGTATCAGTAGGTTTTATTGTGTTTTGTATTTTGTTTTTACTGCTGGGAGTTGAACCCTGTTCCTTGTGCATTCTAGGTAAAAGCATTTTACTACTTTGTACATCCGGCATTATGTGGTTCTAGGAAATCAAACTCAGACTGACAGGATTTGGAAGCATGTGCCTTTAACCAATGAAACATCTCTCAGCTTGGCCCTATGGGTTTTTTTGTTTTGTTTCTGTTTTGTTTTCTTTTTGTTTTTCAAGGTAGGGTTCTGCTCTAGCCCAGGCTGACCTGGAATTCACTATGTAGTCATAATGTGGCCTCGAACTCATGATGATTGCTGGGACTAAAGTGTACACCAAGCTTGGCTTTGTTTTCACTTTTAGGGATTGACTCCTGGGCTTTGAGCATACTTGGTAAAATCTTTCTACCACTGAGCTATATCCTACTCTTGTTTTGTTTTCTAAACCAAGGATTTTGATGTTGCTTAGTGGGAAAATTGTTTTCCTTTTGCTGAAAATTGTTTTTCTCCATATGGACTGTGTCTGACCAGAGCTAACCAACCTTATTACCTTTTACATCATTTGTAGTTTCAGCTCAGGCTCCAAACTCAGCTATCACAGCTCAGACTGGCGTAGGTGTGGCTTCCACAGTCCACTTGAACCCCATGCAGTTGATGACAGTGGACGCATCTCATGCTCGACATATCCAGGGAATCCAGCCAGCACCTATCAGTACACAGGGAATCCAGCCAGCCCCCATTGGGACACCAGGGATCCAGCCAGCACCCATTGGCACGCAGGGAATCCACTCAGCAACCCCAATGAGCACACAAGGGCTTCAGCCTGCAACAATGGGTAGTCAGCAGCCACAGCCTGAAGGAAAGA
>PVHP010053363.1:0-10795 GCA_004024765.1 Zapus hudsonius
GGAGGATCCAAATGGAACCCCGCAGAGAATGACGGGATGAACAAGGGGCCCACAGCCACAGCCATTAAATCAACACAGGATAAGCCAATGAGACAGAAACCAATGATTTCAACACAAAGACCTCTAAGCTCACAACCTTAAAGCAGCCTTAATACTCATCCACCACGACTCAGGGAACTATGCGGAAGAGGGGGCGGAAGGATTGTAAGAGCCGTGGTGGGGGAGATTATCCAGAGGCATGGCCAGGAGAACCTGGCTGATTACTAGGTTATCCATGGTCCCCTGTCACAAGGACTGATCCAGACGATCCATGGAGGAGGTTATCCAGTGGAGGGGGGAGGGGAGGGCAGTGGGGAATTGGGGATAACAACTCATTGTTTGCCCACTAAATGTTGTAACTCATTATGGACAATAAATTAAAAAAAAATGTTGTGAGGGAGAATGAAGCAAATATGGCCAATGCTAACTTTTGCTGAGTGTGTGTGAGAGACAGAATTCTTGGTGTTATTTTTATAATTCTTCTGTTAGTTTAAAAATTTTCCAAATTAAAAAGTCTTAAAAACATAGCTCCAGATGCAATAATGCACAACCAAATATGGAAAACAATGGAATCACTTAGAAACCTCCAGTAAAGTAGTAGGTCAGGGGACGTGCTAGAGGGTGGGACAGAGAGGAAGCTTTCCTGAAACACCATCTTGGACCAGTGAGTCTTCTCCCCAATGCTCAAGGCTCTTGAGATGTAGTTAAAACCTCAGATCTCCTGCAGTGGGACCTGGTACTCTGAATTTCTCCTTTCTTTTTCTTTTTTACTTGTGTAGTATGTATGGTAGGGGTGTGTGTGTGTGTGTGTGTGTGTGTGTGTGTGTGTTCAGAGATGCACATGCCAGAGTAGAACAGCAAGTGTCCTCCTCTTTTTGCTCACCCATGCTTGAGACAGAACCTGCCACTGAATCAGAGCTGCTGATTTTAGTCAGACTCGCTGGCCAGTGAACCCCAGCAATTCTCTGCTCTTTGTGACCATCAGACTGGGGCTGAGACATGCATGAGCATGTGCATCTGTTGACTTGGGCACTGGGAAATGAAGCTCATTATGAATCAAGCCTACTCAGACTCTAAATGCTTGCACAGTAAGCACCCTTACTTACTGAACCACCTTCCAGCCCTCTTTTTCTCTTTATTCTTTTTTCCCTTTCTTTCTCTTTTTTCTTTTCTCTTCTTTCTCTTTTTTGTTTCTCTTTCCCCTCTCTCTACCTTTCACTCTCCTTCCATCTCTCCCCCTTCCCTCCTATACATTCCTTTCTTCTTTCCTTCCTCCCCCCCATATTTTTGAGGCCAACTCTAAAACCCAAACTAGCCTCCAACTCATGATGATTCTCCAATCTCAGCCTGACAAGTGCTAGGATTAGAGGTGTGAGTTACCAAACTCTTCCTTTTTCTTTGTTATGCTAGACATTGACCCTAAGGCTTCAGAAATGCAGGCAAGAATGCTACCAATGAACTATCATACCAGTCCAGTTTCTCGAAGCCTCCCTGGAGATGCCAACACTATTGGTTCATGGCCCACCCTTAGAAGAGCAAACTCGTATACTTAATTACTTTCCCTTAAATCAGTCAGTCAACAAGTATTTTGGAGCTACCCACACAGGGATATTTATACGTAGCAGATATGAAAACACGCAGGGAACTATTCACAAAATGTAGTGTGATGGCCATGTAGGAGTTGTTATGAGCAATGACTGTGAGCCATGCTGGTGCATGCTGAGGAACTAGACCTAAGGCTACTCACTTATACTCTTGGGAAGCTGCACACTTGGGTGCACAAGCTCTTTCCATTTCTTCTCTTCATGGCTGTGCAAACTCATCCACACTAGCTGGTTTCTCTAAAGTCCATATCTGCATCCCTTAAACTTAAGTGCCTTCCATAGTACATGCCTTACCATGCATGCTCCAGAGATGATGATATTTATGATGGCTTTGGTTATTTCTGGAGGGTGAGTTGCATGCAGAAGAGGCTACAGCAGGGGGCAGGCAAAAGAGATCCTGCCAATCTATTGATTCTTTGAGATATAGGCAAGATTTTGAAACACAGCTGCATCTATTCACACAAGAAAGATTTATGAATGAGACAGTATCTGACTTCCCATGCAGGCTATTTATGTTTCCTAGAAGTGCTGGGCAGGGGTGGGGCTGGTAAAGATGAATCTCAGTTAAAGGCTTTTCTGTTCTTCCACCCTTCACCTCACTGGCATGCAAATGATTTAGCAGCAAAGCTGGCAGGAGTCTCTGAACTAGGGATAACTTTTCAGTAGCCTTTAAAGTACTCATGAGGGACAAGGGAGCAAGAGAGACCAGGAAGCAACAGAGAGAAGCAGTACCTCAGTCTCATGTAAAGTTCTTATTTTCCTTTATTTGTGTGTGTGTGTGTGTGTGTGTGTGTGTGTGTGTGTGTGTGTGTGTGTGTGTTGGGCACTGCTTGGTGGCACTGCTAGTGAAGGCACAGAGAACAAAGGGTTAAGGATGTCTGAGTAGGTGAAACCCCGATAATTCGGTAGGCATTTCCCAACTCCATCAACACTGACTCCCAACCCCCATGGGCAAGCCACAGGAACCAGCATTCCCATCTCAACCTGACTGGCAATGGGAATCAGACAAACTTCCTTTTACCCATCCCCACGGACAGTGGCTAAAATCACATATGTCCCACCACTCAGGCCCCCTAAATTAGATATTCTCAGGTTGTCCATACTCACCTATCCCAATGAAGGCCACTAACTCACCACCCCAACCAACCAATCCCCTTTTCTCTTCCCTATTCCACATCCCCCTGACCCCCTTTTTCCTATAAATGTAAGCTCTCCCAATTGAATAAAGAACCATGTGGATACACTATACACATCTGCTCATGTCTGTGTCTCGCCGGATCCCCCTGCGTTGGCCCCCAGCTCTGTGGAACCTCCCTGAGACAGCAGAGCAGTGACCAGCCTTTGTTCAGCTCCCACTACTTCACCGTTTTCCCTCTATGGCAGCTAATGGTGTCCCCGGAGGTGGAAAAAACATTTTGGCGCCCTGAACGTGGGGCTTCCACAGACTGAAAATCATTCACCTCTGCAGGACACGTAAGTCCCCCCTCACAAGGGAAAATCAGGGATCGCACCTCCAAACTCTCATTTCCTACTTTGTTTTCAGTCTACACCATCGCAAGGGACTTTCCTAAGGCTAAAAAGCAACTGATTTCTCTCAGCTGAGGCTACTCTTCAGCAGAGAAAGAAGGCTTTTAGCTGGAAGGATTGACCCCGGCAGCCTCCGGGTGTTGGCAAGTGACCATTCTATCATAGTCTCTATCTGGAATCAAATCGATCACACAATGACCCAGTAAAGCCTTTAGAGCGGGTCACCAAATTCTGAAATTTGTGGTGAGGCTGGCATTTGAACTGTTAGGGAATCTCCCTCACTGCCAGTCAGTAAGGGAACGTTGCCTAACAGTCTTGGTGCTTCTATATCTTTTGCTATCATGGGAAATTCCACGTCCAAAAAGAAAAGCTCTCCAGTCAAGGCGTTGCGGACACTCCTAATATCACGAGGACTTAAACTTTCCAAGAGAGAAGCTACTTCCTTCTGGGAGGAAGCCCTTATGATTGCTCCTTGGATAGGTCCCAACAGCCCCTATGATTCACAAGTGTGGTTCCAAATAGAGTGCCTAGCTAGAAACAAAAAAACCTCCCCTCCGTTTCTCACAATACTAGCAGCGATAAAACAATCTTTAAATCCACCCGAAATAAAACCTGACCCTAAAATACAAAAGAATGCCAGTTCTAATAAAAAGCCCTAAGGATCACCTAATAACAGAGGTTGAATCCCTAAAAAGGGCTATAGAAGAAATAAAACAAAAATTCATATATACCGGCGCCCTTACATCCCAAACAGTGTCGCAGCTTCTTTCAGCTGTGCTAAAACCTGATCCTCCTTGGCTGCAGACAGGTTCCTTAGACATGCCCCTCAGCTTTCAGAAAGAAAGTACTATTAACCCCTCAATGCCCAGATCTATCTATCCAGCTTTGCCTCTGCCTTCGTCCGCAGTGCCAAAGAAACCTGTGCTGCTCCAACCATAGAGCCTCAGAGACATGCCACCCAGCCTTTCAGACAAAAGCACTGATAACTCTCCCATGCACAGATCTATGCCCATGGCGCCGGAAAAAACGAAAATCAAACTTGCGCCCCCCCCCCCCCCCGCTGGCTGGACTCATGCATGCCATGAGCCAAGGCTGCACCCTCGCTCCCCCAACCCTGCCTCGCCAGGCTCCAACCCCTGTGGCTGGAGCGCCTGGCTCTGCCCCACCCTCATGGGGTCTCTCACTCCCTGCTTAAGGGGTGTCTCCACAGCTTCCCTCAGCCAGGTACCCAGGGTGAACAGGCCGGAAAACCTCAAGCCATACATTCAAATTGGCCCAACTCAGTCGGCTAGGGGCAAAAGCACCCCCAGCCTGGGCCCCATGTGGCCCACGCCCCTGACTCCCACTGAGCCCCAGGGGCACTCTGCTATTTACATGCATAAACTCCCAGGCTAAACAGTGGCCTTTACCAAGGGAGCATCTGCAGTTATATAAAATAACAGGGACCAACCCCCCAAAATTTACTTTCAAAAACTCCCTAACAAATCCCCTCAATATAAAAAACTATATGCTATCCATATGGCCCTTCAGAAAAAAGATAGCTCTTTTAACCTTTTCTCCAATAGCATTTATGCTGTCAGTCTAGCCCCCATGTCCTGAGAGGGGTAACTCTCTTTTACTGTACAGCCCTGGACATCTCCAGGGTCCAGCCTCCGCGAGGCAAATATTTTCCTTTGTTTCTTTCAAACCGGCCCAACGCGGCCCCCAGACTCTGCATGAGGCAAATCTTTTTTTCTTTCTCAAGCAGTTTCTCCTTCAGAGGTTCACATAGCTCCTTCTTTCTACAGGAGCCCATCAGTTTTCTTCCTCATACACTCTGCTTCAGAGATTAAAATAGCCCTTCCTCCTACAGGGGTCTATCGATTTTCCTGTTCTCTCTTTCCTCTCTCAAGCTAAACTAATGCTACTACAAACTCTAAACCTTCCTTTCCAGTCTCTTAACTCACATCCTTATGCATAAAATAATAATTAAGCCTACATTGACTACTATATTATAATTTCTGCTTGTTTACAAAAACGAAGGGGGGATATACCCCTAGAGAATGCTCTACTTATAAATCTATCAAAGACCAGGTTGCCCAATGGTTTTGCTCATTCTCAGAAAATTGGTCTAACTCTAAAATTTTGATAAGATTCCAATTACAAATTACTACTCGAACTTAAGTACTAAATCATTCTCTCTCCTAATGGTTAAAGCTAATTCTTTCAACAACCTAACTAAACAAAAAAAAATTTTGCCTCCTTGAAGTTAACTCTCTCAACAGCCTTACTAAATTCAATTTTCTTCTTCCTTACAGCTGCCCAGGGTAAACTGTTAATATATGCCAACTGCTTTATCCATACAGGTCAAATTTTATTCCTCATTTGGGCCTTCTCTCTGCAGGTCTCCACCAAATGCCTCAAACTGCTACTTTTACAATCCCCTTCCAGTCCTTTGCTGACTGCTGTTACTATTAACATCACTCTTAAATTTTTTTTCTCAATAACAAACTATTTTTCCAGCCAGGCTCTTCAAAATGCTGCCCTTTAGCCAAGGATGGGCATCTCCTTTGTTTTAATTCCAGGCCCACTAAAGCCAGGTGCCTCCCCAACATTTCTATCACAGCAACCACCTGCATCACATTAGGGTCATTGCTATGGCATGAAGGACATTCCAATCCCTATGTGAATTCCTTCAGCCCCTATTTACCACTGTCTAGCTATAATTATTCCATAGATGTAAGCAGCCTTCCAGCTCATCCCGAGCCTTCAGAAAATTTTCATCCTTCCTGATTGACATGTCCTGTAAAGCCTCGTGAATTCCAGGAGCTGCACTCACCGGGTCCCACTGCTCACCGGGTCCCACCGCCACTCAGGAGACCTCACCCAGGCCCAGCTTGGATCACTCCAGAGACGACTCTTTGCTGACTCCAATAAAACAATATACCTCATCGCTGCTGAATATGGGACATGGATTTGGGGGGAAAATATTATTTTTCATGCCAATAAGTGTTATATGTTCTCTATGCCCCCCACCCCTTGGTTCCCTATTCCTTTGACCTGTCTGCCTCTCCCCATTCTGTTAACTCCCTGTGTGCCATAGGGACCCCTTTGCCCATGACCAGCCTCCTACATGCTTATGCCACTGATCCATATTTAAAACAATTGAGGGAGGTGTTGGGCACTGCTTGTTGACACTGCTAGTGAGGGCACGGAGAACAAAGGGTTAAGGATGTCTGTTTAGGTGAAACCCCGATAATTCAGTAGGCATTTCCCAGCTCCATCAACACTGACTCCCAACCCCCATGGGCAAGCCACAGGAACCAGCATTCCCATCTCAGCATGACTGGCAATGTGTATCAGACAAACTTCCTTCTACCCATCCCCACGGACTGTGGCTAGAATCACATATTTCCCGCCACTCAGGCCCCCCAAATTAGATATTCTCAGGTTGTCCATACTCACCTAACCAGTGCAAGCCGCTAACTCACCACCCCGACCAACCAATCCCCTTTTCTCTTCCCTATTCCCCATTCCCCTGGCCCCCTTTTTCCTATAAATGTAAGCTCTCCCAATTGAATAAAGAACTATGTGGATACACTATATATATCTGCTCGTGTCTGTGTCTCGCCGGACCCCCCTGCATCTGCCCCCAGCTCTGTGTAACTGCCCTGAGACAGCGAAGCAGCGACCAGCCTTCGCTCAGCTCCCACTGCTTCACCATTTTCCCTCCCCGGCGACGTGTGTGTGTGTGGGGGGGGGTGTTTGTATTCATGAGCCTCAGCATTTCCTTGGAGGTCAGAGGAAAGCAATGGAGTGTCAGTCATCTCCTTCTACATTCTTTGAGAGAGGGTCTTTCTTGTTTGCCTGTTTGTAACTAGGAATGCCGGTCCTGCTGCCTTGCAAGCTTCTGGATTCTCCTGGCTCCACCTCTTTTAGGTGGTGCAAATTTTTCTGCATTGCAGATGAATGTGTCACTCTGCATGGGGTATACATGGATTACATGGGTGCTAGTTTGGGTTGGCAGGTGTAGTTTGCAGTTCCATAATGCTGGGATGAACATCCAAACCAGGCATGGTTTATAAGAGGATGGAATTATTTCAAGCTTACAGATCCAGGGAAAGATCTATCAATGGTAGAAGAAGCTGGCTCCCTTTCATATATCCAAGCAGAAAGAGAAACAACTATTAGCCAGCAACACCAAAAAGCAGCAAGCACAAACCAGCAGCAGACAAGGACCCCAGAGCTCAAACTGCTCTCTTATACCTTTCTGCTGGAATTCAAGTTTACCCCCAGAAACTCCTTAGAGCTGGACTTCAGGATCCACCCCCAGTGACATCTCCTCAAACCAGACAGCTGGAGACCCAAGTTATAAGCTTAATAAAACACCTGAGTCTATGGGGAACATACATTCAAACTTACAGAAGCAGGTTTGCAGAACAAGTACCTTTAAATGCTGAGCCATCTCTCCAGCCCATAAATTTCTTTTAAAGTACTATTTTTTAAGTATTCTACATGTTCAGAACTAACAATGAAATGATGCACAGATGTTAATGGAAAAATAAACAATTCTCTCCTCTGTTCATTGTCCTGTGCAGAGCAAGTAATATTTACAGCCTTAATTTGAATGCTCATATGATCTTGGTGCACACAAAAATATATGCATGTAAGTAGCATATCCATAGGGAATGTTGCTAGGATGTGATTGTGTTATGTATCTTGGTTTCTAGATTGCTTAACAGTACATGTTCATAGTTGAGTATCAGGTGCCTTCTTGCAAATAGCTTCATAATAGTCATAATATTATCATACCAGCATTCATTCAACCATTCACCAACCAATGGACATTTAGTCTGTTTAGAAGTGTGTAGACATTCCCATAAAAAATGGACATCTTCATTGATGGGATGTTTGCCAGGCCAAAGGGTTTTAATTTTCCAAATGGTAATATTCCCAAATAGCATTGTGATTATGTTTTTATTATCAGAAACTTTACTGCTTAACAGTCAATCAGATTTCATTTGTCTTCACAGTATTCAGAGCACAGCCCCACAGAAGCAGTGAGCATCCAGGGAGAGGATTTTCTCTTTGGTGGGATTCTAGATAGAGGCAGGCTACAGTTTATCACGTGGTCCTGATGCTGTCCTCATTGATCCAGTCACAATATTCTCTTTTATTTCTGGCCACATCCATCCTAGGCCAAACCTTAAGACAAAAAATAAAATAAAATTTTTGGCAGCAAACCAGTTCTGGTTTCCCTAGCATAAAATGTGCCCTGTAAGACAATTCAAAGGGCCCTGGGAGACTGGAATAGTAAAGGTGAGGAACAAGTTAACAGAAAGTAAGGAACATTAATGTGGTTTGCTAATAGAAGATTTTTTGCAAAGTAATTTCTGAATAGTGTGATTAAATATCAAGAATATGACTGGGACATGAGCATTCACTCTAAAACTTTAAAAGTTGTAAAACAGAATATTAAAATATTAATTTATGGTATGATTTATAAAATTTCTGGACACATACTACTTCCCAGTTATATAAGACCTTTATCAAGATACTTTGTGACATGACTAGTTCAAAGTCACATATATAATAAGCAGCATGTATCATTAGTGTTGAATTTGGGGTTCCCTTCCAGTATTTCTTCCACTGGGGAAGAAAGGCAATATGTGAGAGTCAAATCCCATTTCTCACAAGGCCTGTCCTTGAGTCTCACTTGGCCTGACCCACTTCCCCTTTCCCTGTCAGCATGGGGATCCATGCATCTTCTCCTGGCTGACTTAGCACTTCTTGAGCACCTGTTCTGTGCTAGGTGCTCATGTTCTAGAAATGATTGAGTTAAGTCTGATTGCTGCCCTTCAGCTTCCACTCTAAATTTGTTGAAGCCCAATGTAAAATAGTTATTGCTGTGCATGGATAGCAAAGCCATATAGGTCTCGACAGTTGGCTCAGTAGGCAAACTGCTTGCCATGCAAGCATAATGGCCTGAGTTTAGATCCCTAGCATCCAAGTTCAATGCCAGGCATGGTGGCAAATCCCAATGTTGTAATACAAATGCTGGGGAGATAGAGATAAGATGATCCCTGGGGCTCAATAGCCAGTCAAACCAAATTTGCCAGCTTCAGGCTAATGAGAGACTCAGTCTCAAAAAAAGGGGGGGGGAGAGTGTGGATGGATGTGCTTGAGAAATGATACTTGAGAATTTCTTCTGATTTCCACATACATGTGGGCCCACATGTGCACATCCATACACACATACACTATATTCACACACACACACACACACAGCACTCACACAAAAGATAATATGTATAAGAATATTGTACTTCTCAAAGCTTGTTTCTCCCCAGTTTTCCTTAAGCACCATTCAAAGGAATTCTTGTCAGATAGGAATATCTTGTAACTGGTCTCTCAATAGTTCTGAGAAAGGGGCTCTTATTTTGCCTACTTGCTCTTGACAATAAGCGCATCAGTTTGTTTTCTTTTCCAGAATAGCAAGTAGAGGCCAGTTTTTTCTTCAGATGAGTTGAAACTGCAGCTCCCCAAGAATAGCATGACTTGAGGCACTTTCCCAATCACTTTAATGATGTAACCCCTTGACTCCTTCCTACCCCTCACTTCTAGTTGTCATGTGCTCTGCTGACAATGCTCTCTCCATATCTTCAGAAATGTTTGAACATTTGTCCTTTTCCTAACTCTTCTTGGTGCCACAGGCCATGTCACTTTAAAGGGCTACAGAAAGGTCCTTGAAGATCTCCCTTCATCCCTCCTCTCCGCTACCCCACTCTTCTTTCCTGACACAATTCCATGTCTTAAGCAAAGCTCTGGTAGAGAAAAGAAGCTGGCAAAAGAAGAAAAATCACAAATGGCTTTCCATTGCCAGAGCATGGCTTTTCAAAGTCCTTTGCTCATTTATTTGTTCATCCTTCGACTTTCATTCGGCAGGAGAACCCTCCCCTTTTCTTGTGGTGCAAATGCATGTATAGATTTTCTTATGTGTGTGGGTATGTGTGCACGTGTGTGCCTATTTGTATAGAGGGCAGAGACTGATGTCCCATGTTTTCCTCAATCTCTCTCCACCTTATATTTTGAGACAGGATTTCTTACTGAACTCAGAGCTCACTGATTCAGCTACAGATGCTAGCCAGAAAGCCCCAGAGACCCTCTGCCTCTGTGTCTTCTCACAGCTGTAATTATAAGTACATGCCATAACAGCAGACTTCCACATAGGTGCTGGAGATCTGAACTCAGTTCCTTATAGTGAATTACAAGCACTTCACCAACTGCACCATATCTCTAATCCTAAGGGACCTTTTTCAAGCAAAATATTATGTATATAAGATCACCAAATATAAAGCCAATGCAAATTAACTTGGTTAAAAAATGTAGACATAAAAAATAAATAAATAAAATGTAGACATGTGGCTGGAAAGATGGCTGAGCGGGTAAGGTGTTTGCCTGTTAAGCCCATTGACCCAGGTTTCATTCCCCAGTACCCAGGTAAAGCCAACCAGATGCACAAAGTGATGCATGCATCTGGAGTTTGTTTGTAACAGCTAGAAACCCTGGCGTTCTCTCTCTCTCTCTCTCTCTCTCTCTCTCTCTCTCTCTCTCTCTCTCTCTCTCTCTCTCTCTCTCTCTCTCTC
>PVHP010053364.1:0-10791 GCA_004024765.1 Zapus hudsonius
TGAATGCATTATGTTTTGCATTCCGGATGGTCATCAGTTTATGGGGCTGGGGCTGAATGTGGTGTTTTGAATCTGAAGTCCCCTCCTCAAGTTATGTGTTCTGAATGCTTTGTATCCAACTGGTGGCAATTTGGGAGGTAGAGTCTTGCTGGAGGAGGTATGTTGTTGAAAGCGGGGTTAGGGGTGTTATAGCCAGCTCCCCTTGCCAGAGTTTGGCTCACTCTATTGCTGGTATTGTACACCTGATGTTGGGAAGGAGTTGATGTCTAGCCTCTGCTCATGCCATCGTTTTCCCTGCCATCATGGAGCTTCCCCTCGAGTCTATAAGCCAAAATAAGCCCTTTCCTCCCATAAACTCCTTTTGGTCGGGTTCTTTGTGCCAGCAACAAGTAGCAGCAGTAGCAGGCAAGTGCCTTAACTTCTGAGCCATCATCTCCCCAGCTCCTGTGGCAGTTAATTTTATTGTTTACCTGAATGTACTGAGAGACACCCAAGAGATGAATGACACACACCTCTCACTGTCTGTGAGGAGGTTTCTAAAGATGATGAGATCACAAGGACTCAATGGCTTGATCCATTGATGGTTTCCAAATTTGAATAGAGTACTGGGAAGTAGTGAGACTGAGGAAGATAGGGTGTGGTTGGAGGAAGAAGGTCATGGGGAGATGTCATTGACCCCAACTCTTTCCTGTAACTCTCTTTGCTTCCTAACTGCATGAGGTGAGCATCTTTCCTTAGCCTTATCCTTCCCCACAGAGAGGACATGCCCAAAGCACTGGATCCTGCTGACCATGGTCTTTGAGACCTCTGAAACCATGAGCCAAAAGTAATCTTTTTCTCCTTCAAATTGTCTCTCTTAGGTATTTGTCATAGTGAGGAAAAAATACCCAATATATAGCCAAAAGGGTGCTTCTTTTAAAAAAATTATTTATTTGCGGGCTGGAGAGATGGCTCAGTGGTTAAGGCACTTGCCTCCAGTGCCTAAGGCCCTGGGTTCAATTTCCCAGGACCCACATAAGCCAGACCCACAAGGTGGTGGCCCTGGTTCTCTCTCTCTCTCTCTCTCTCTCTCTCTCTCTCTCTCTCTCTCTCTCTCTCTCTCTCTCCTGTATCTGTCTGCTTGAAAATGAATAAATAAAAATATTTTTAAAAAATTATTTATTTGCAAGGAGGGAGGGAGGGAGGGAAGGAGAGAGAGAGAGAGAGAGAGAGAGAGAGAGAGAGAGAGAGAGAGAGAGAGAATGAGTACCTCACTGCAAACTCCAGATGCATGCACCACTTTGTACATCTGGCTTTATGTGGGCACTGAGGAACTTGGGTCATTAGGTTTTGCAGGCGAGTGAGTGCCTTAACTGCTGAGCCATCTCTCTAGCCTGAGGGTGCTTCTTAATGTGAGCTAGATAGAGCCCTGATCCTGTTCTTAGATGAAGTGCTAAACTCAGTTGATCATAGGCTGAGCCTTGACCCCTTGCCACCGACTCTCTTAATAATATGTTATTGACACAGATAGGGCCTGGCCCAGAGAATGTGGTTGGCTGGGTGCTATCCATCCTAATGCTGTCTCAGGGACAGAGTTGGCATAACTGTGGTCTGGCTAAATTCTCCTGACATGGTTTCCCTTCCTCCTGAACCTGCCTCAAAGCCTCAACCTGTGCCCAGTCTATGCCTGCCCCTCCCCACTGCCTTTCCTTAAATCAGCAGGGGGTTTTATAGTCTGTGGTACCAGACACTTTGAGCAGAGGCTGTCTGTGATGAGTCACCCTTGCTCACAATGCAGCAGTTAGTGTGGATGGATGGCGTTTGTTCTGGTTTCTTTGCTGCAAGTGACTAACTCCTCCAATCCAAACATCCAAGCACAACATTGAACTGGCTGTTCCCCAAACATCCCTTCATCCCCACCCTTCGCCAGACTGGCATCTCTCCAGGCACCTCCAGATTGGATCTTAGCAGCATCTGCTGCCGACAGGCCTCATATTAGATAGGAGGCAAGGCCAGCTTCGAACTTCTGCCCAGGAGAACTAGAAGGTCAGAGGAGGGGAGGGAGTGGAGGGGAGGACAGTAGGGTAGAGGAGCATGGAAAGAGAAGACAGGGTAGAGAGGGGCAGACATAGGATCGACCACATCAGCACATTACTGAGCCATAAATAATCAAGGCAGGCAGGAAGCTGAAAGTCCAGCCCTCCTCCCAATGTCCCTTGCTGGACAGATGGAGAACCGAGGCCCCTGCAGAGGAACTTTCTGGAGATCCTACAGAGGCTTTAGAGTAGAATGAAGGCCCTACAAGAGCAGCTTTGGGCAAAGGGAGCAGACCCCATGGTTCCAAGAGGACTTTGGGGACAGACTGAGAGACAGAGTATGGGGCTCCTTCCTAATTCCAAGTAACCCACAAGCAAAGCCCACATCTTTGCTTGGAGCGACTGTTGGGTCAAGACTTCTAGTCAACAGTCTGGGGCTAAAATGGGGTGCTGTCCAGCCCCATAGAGACAAGAGATTAGTTGCTCTTTTAGGCATGCTCTCCTAGATGGGTTTGGAGCTTAGCTGTCACCCTCAATCTTGGGGTTCCCCCAAATCACTTAAAGATCTACTCCCCCATCTGAACCTTCCAGATACAGAGCAGTTCCCAGGGCAGCATGGACTCCACAGCTGCCTCTGGCTGACCACAGATGCTCAGGTTCATCCAGCCTCTCGACAGGAGTTACGCATCTGGAGAGAGGAGCTGGGGAGGGCACGGCTTTAGCGGGCTGTTTATAGGAGCCAAGTGGGTCTGAGGTGATCATGGTGGATGGGTGGAGAGCTGCTCTTCCTCCATGCCAAGGGCTATGGGCTGCAGTGTTTAGGGGCAAAAAAATGCATGTGGTGTCGAGTGTGGTGGCACAAACCTTTAATCCCAGCCCTCAGGAGGCAGAGGCAGGAAGATCGCCGTGAGTTTGAGGCCACCCTGAGACTACATAGTGAATTCCAGGTCAACCTGGGCTAGAGTGAGACCCTACCTCAAAATAAAATAATAAAGACACAGAAATGCATGTGTCTTAGTGTCATCCCCATCCTGATTTGGGGGCCTCTAGTGGCTGTGTCACTGTGGCCTAGTCTCTCCCCAACCTTCTGCCGAGCATGGCGGGGCAGGTTCTCTGGAAAGCCAGCTGACTTGGTGATAGCACGCAGGCTGATTACTTGGCAGGAGGGCTCTTGCTCTAAGAGTCTGGAGAGGGAAAGAGGCAGAGCTGGACAGGGAGGAGGTGAACTGCAAGGCTGAACCAACTCCAGGCTGAGATCTGTGCCTGGAAAGAACCGGTCATAGTCCTGCCTGTGGCTGAAGCCGCTGGGCCTTGGTACCCCAGCTGGATTAGGCCTTGGATAGACTTTCCAGAGAATGGTGCCAAAGGCTGTCCCCTTGCTGAGCCAATCACTGAGGGCTGAGAACACATGGGACTCCCTGGAGGACCATCTGAGCATGTCACTGTGCCCACTGTCCCGGTGTCCCCAGTCAGCTTCTTGTTGCTGCACAAAGAACCCAACCAAAAGCAGCTTTGGAAGGGAAGGGTTTGTTTTGGCTTACAGACTTGAGGAGGAGTTCCATGATGGCAGGGAAAACCATGGCATGAGCAGAGGCTGGACATCACCTCCTGGCCAACATCAGGTGGACAACAGCAGCAGGAGAGTGTGCCAAACACTGGCAAGGGGAAGTTGGCTATCACCCCCCCCTCCAACAATCCACCACCTCCAGGAGGCTGGATTTCCAAATTGCCACAAGCTGGGGATTCAGCATTCAGGGGGACACCTGACTCAAACCACCACACCTGGTTTCAGTCTGCTTTTGAGGAATATGTGGATGAATAGGCTAGCCTGAAACAAGCCCCTGAAACATGCTGCCTGATCCTCCCCCTCTGTTTTGTTGGGGGATGGTCATGCTGGGGATCAGCTGCAAGGCCTGGGCACGCTGGGGTGGTAGGCAAGCGCTTATGCCAGGCAGCCTCTTCAGTCCGCTCTCCGTGGCTACTCAGCGGGCATCTCCCCCATGCTCATATTTTGAAGACTGAGCCCAGGCATGTACAAAGCCTCCCCAGTTCTCTCTTTCAGTTGATGCCCCAAGGTTGGGGCGAGGACACTGAGGGAGAGGGTGGGAACCGGACGGTAGGTGAGGTGGGCTTGGCCGTTCTGTGGTTTCTTCAGGGAAACCACAGCCAGCTCTTAGTCAGGGTAGTGAGTGAGGCCAGGAGAGAAAATGACATGCAGGGCAGGCTGTGGGCACTGAGTCACCATCCAGGGGAAAACCACAGCTCCAGGAGCTCAAGGCCCCCAAACATGAAACAGTCTATTCTTTTCAGATCCTTGTCTATGCACCCAAGAATAGAATGGACAGAGCGAAGGCTGAATGGACAACGATTTATTTACATGGGAGTAAAATAGCAATTTGAACAAAAAAAAAAAAAAAGGATTCTCAGGGCTGGGGAGATGGATCAGTGGTTAAAGGCACTTGCTTGCAAAGCCTGCCACCACACCATGTAAATAAAGCCAGATGCACAAAGTGGCACTTGCATCTGGAGTCCATTTGCAAGGGCAAAAAAAAGGATCTGTCACGCCCATATACACACACATTCTCTCTCTTGAAAATACACTATATAGAGAGGGACTGAATCCCGCTTGAAAAAAATAGCCCCCTAAAATATTTTTGGTGTGGTGGCACACGTCTTTAGTCCCAGCACTCGAAAGGCAGAGATAGGAGGATTTCAGTGAGTTTGAGGCCACCCTGAGAGTACATAGTGGATTCCCGGTCAGCCTGGGCTAGAGTGAGACCCTACCTTGAAACCCCCCCCCCAAAAAAAAAAAAAACTGGATTCTGGCAAGAGCAGGTTTGCCAACCAACCAAAAGGGAGCAATTACAACAGTTCTAACTCTTGGTGACTTGAGTGTCCTCTTGAGCTCTTGTTGATCCAGAGGACACTGAAGTCTAACAGTTCTGAATCCTTGACAGGCTCTCAGATATCAACCACGAGGCCCTGGAGCAGGAACCAGGCCAGCCCACAGGATCAGGAGCCAGAGGCTGCCGGGATAGCAGCCCAGATAGCAGGTCTGTGGGTCTCTCTCTGAGGCAGGAGACAGTCCAGACATTGAAAGCTGGAGAGCTGGCTCAGCGGTTAAGGCACTTGCCTCCAGTGCCTAAGGCCGGGGGTACAATTCCCCAGGACCCACATAAGCCAGCCACAAGGTGGTGGCCCTGGTGCTCACTCTCTGTCTCTCTCTCTGTATTGAAAGGATCAAAATAGCCATAAGAACTCCATTGTGTGCTCAGCCCTCCATCTTAGCTAAAAGCTGACCTCAAACAGATGTTCTCATAAAAGACATGTCTGTGTGCCAAAAGATATCTTGCTACCCCTAGACTCAGCCAGCAGACGATAAGATAGATAAAAGGTCCTTGACTGTCTGCAGTCAGGTTATTCTGACACATCAAAGCCACACCTGCAGAAGCTTGGAAAATCCCCAATTGTGTTTTTTGTGGTTTTGCCCTTAAAGACCAAAAATTGTAACTGTCCAGTCGTCGCATCCCCACAGCTGCTGTGCCAGTGTGTGTCGGATAGCGACCCGAGCTCGAGCATATAATAAAGATCCTCATGTGCTTGCATCGGACTTGGTCTCCCTGGTGGTCTCTGTGGGGGTCTCACTCCTCAGGCACAACAGTGTCTCTCTGCTTGAAAATGAATAAATAAGCCGGTCGGTCGTGGTGGCGCAAGCCTTTAATCCCAGCACTCGGGAGGCAGAGGTAGGAGGATCGCTGTGAGTTCAAGGCCACCCTGAGAAGACATAGTGAATTCCAGGTCAGCCTGGACTACAGCAAGACCCTACCTTGAAAAAACAAAACAAAACAAAAAAAGAAAATGAATAAATAAAGTTATTAAAAATGAAAGTACCAGTGTCAGAAGCAAGTTCCTAGTGGGAGCAGCTATGGTCCGAGGCACTTTGTGCATCTGGCTTTATGTGGATACTGGGGAATCGAACCCAGGACCTCAGGCCTTGTGAGCAAACACATTGCAAGCAAAGGCTGAGCCATCGCCAGCTCCAGGAACTAGTTCACTAGTTCAATGCCCAGAGCACCAGCAGCTCCAGGGGTCTTGAGGCCCCCAGCTCAAGACCAAGCAACCCTGGGTCCTACTCCCTGCCACCACCCGAAGCAGCCATTGGGTCAGCTGGGACCTGAGTAAGCACAGGCCTTCTACCTTCGGGATCGGTGGTTCTCTATGCTGAGGAGCAGCGCGTTGTGAGGGAGTTTATATAAACACAGGCATGCCTTGATTGGTACATGCAAATAAGATGAAATCATGAGGACCAATCAGAATAGCCAGTGAACCTGCCACTATTCAAAAGTGCCCACCAAATGCTCCATTTTCCCTAATGCCATGGCATCTGCCCAGTAGTGGCTCCAGAATCCAAAGCTTGGAGGAACAGGAGGTGGAGCCGCAGAGGACTTCCTCAACGTGAAAGTGCCCTTGAACTCCCAGATTGTCTCCGCGTGTGCTGGGCTGAAGCTAGTGTGAACGTGGGAGCTGGTCCACCTCTCACCACAAGGTCCAGCCATTCTCCATCCCTCTCTGCTCTTCCCCCCACCGAGAAGATGGGGACAGTTGTTTTTTCTTTTTCCTTTAGCGTGAGGGGACTGAGACAGACACAGCTCCTCACTGTCACTCAGCAGCCTGAAGAGTTCCCCCAGACTTTTAGTGACCAGGCTAAACCCGAGATTCTTGGCTTTGACCCAGGAAAGAGATACAGGAAGAGCTATGCAGAGAGGAAGCAGAGTTGGAGATTTTGTTAAAGATATTTTAGGGGGCTGGAGAGATGGCTCAGCGGTTAAGGAACTTGCCTGCAAAACCTAACAACCAAGGTTCGAATCCCCAGTACTCATGTAAAGCCAGATAGATGAAAGTGGTACATGTGTCTGGAATTTGTTTGCAGTGGTCAGAGGCTCTGGTGCACCCATTCTCTCTCTCTCTCTCTCTCTCTCTCTCTCTCTCTCTCTCTCTCTCATACACACACAAATAAAATGTTTTAAAAAGTACTGGAACTGGGGATTTAGGGCGATATGCACTGGAACCTGGACTCTTGGGCTCCCAAGAAGAGATGCACCATGGGAGCGATTGACTACTTGAGAAGCTACTATAAATAAAATCTAGGTAATCCATAATTGTGTATCTTTGTTAACCTATACTGATCTCACTCTCCGATTGTGTTTGTATCTTTCAGAATGCAGCAAGAGAGCTGTGGTCCATCCAACCCTACCAACCTTCCACAGGCCGATAGCTGAGACCCTGGCAAGAGATGAGCCACCACAGTCATATCGTGGAGGATCCATATGGAACCCCTCAGAGAATGATGGGATGAACAAGGGACCCACAGCCATTCAATCAACACAGGATAGCCAGTGAGACAGAAACCAACAATATTCAACACAAAGACCCCTAAGTTCTCCCACCCTGAGACTACATAGTGAATTCCAGGTCAGCCTGGGCTAGAGTGAGACCCTACCTCGAAAAAGCAAAAAAAAAAAGTTGCTTTTGTGCATTTCATAAACCTCTACCCAATGGACAGATCCAGTATGTGCACCAGGGAGGGTCCCCAGTGATTGGGGACCGAGAGGAGGGAAATGGGGGTAGCATCACAAGATTTACTCATACAATGTATCTAATTATTGATAATCAAGATATTTAAAAACAAAAACAACAAAAAGTTGCTTTCTGTGCTCAAGTGGTCGCAAAATAAAAAAGAAAATAAAAGAATCACATCACCCGAGAACATGGGTGCTTGCTTCTTAAGACAGAGTCACAATTAAGTATCTTAGCACTAGCCAAGCATACAGTCTGGGTAATTTTGAAGTTACATCCCAGAGGTTGCTAAGAAGTCTGTTTTTCCTTTGCTTTTTCTTTTTAAAAGTATTTTATTTATTTATTTGCAAGCAGAGAGAGAAAGAGAGAGAGACAGAGAGAGAAAGAGACAAACAGAGAGAACATATGGGCATGCTAGGACCTCCAGCCACTGCAAACAAATTCCAGATGCATACGCCACTTGGGAACTGGGCTTACTTGGGAACTGGGGAATTGAACCTGGGTCGTTAGGATTTGCAAGCAAGTGCCTTTAACCACTGAGCCATCTCTCCAGCCCTACTTTTTCTTTTTGATTGGTGAGGTGACAGGGTGGCTCTGTATGTGCCTTGGTGGAATCATAATCTGATAAAGTAAGCCCCTGTAGTAGTCAGCCACACACCGCTGGGATGAATCTCCAAAGCACGCACGAATATGGGGAGGAAAATATTTATTGAGCAGATCCAGGGGAAGAAGTTAAGGGGAAAAAGGCTGGCCCCTTTTCACAGATCCAAGCAGAGACAGACAGAAGCCCAGCACCAGCACCACAAGCAAGCACACTGTAACACACTGTTTCACAAAAATGCAGAACTCCAGGTCAGGGTTCCGGCTCTTCTTTTGCATATCTATCCTTAGTATTTTATATCCAAATTAAAAAGGGTCAATTCCCAGGAGGCTAGGCCAAAGTGATACTTCCTCTAGTCAAAAGCCTGGAGACAATTAATAATTTTAATAAATCCTTAATTCTTTTGGGGGACATTATTCAAACTATCACAGCCCCAAAGCCCTTAGAGTTACACCAGGGGTTTGTAGCATGCCCTTTCCCTGTAAACGGAGTTTCTGATAAGATTCCTGGAAAATTGCAGTTACAGCAGGGAAGGGAGACTGTGCTTTAGCAGTTGTTAATTGTTCTGGAATTCTTGTTTCCCTGCTGGCAAGAGGCCAGGCCCCTGGGTGAGGGACTCTCTCCTGTCTCCATAATTTTCTCCCCAGACTTCTTCATTTCCTTTGATTTAGGTACAGGGCCTCACCAAGCTATTCAGACTGGCCTTGAGCTCATTCTTTTTATTTTTCATTTATTTATTTTTATTTGCAAACAGAGGCAAGGGAGAGAGAGAGAGAGAGAGAGAGAGAGAGAGAGAGAGAGAGAGGAAGAGAATGCATGCACCAGGGCCTCCTGCCACTGCAAATGAACTCCAGACACATGTGCCACTTGGTGCATCTGGCTTTGCGTGGGTGCTGGAGAATTGAACCCAGGCTGTCAGGCTTTGCGAGCAAGTGCCTTTAACCACTGAGCCATCTCTCCAGTCCATGAGACCTTGTAAACCTCCTACTTGAGCCGTCCAAGTAGCTAGGATTACAAGCCTGCACCACTGGGCTTGGCCGCAGGACAAATCATAGACTTGGAAAAATGCACGTGTGATACCATTACCTGCACCTAGGTGTGTGAGGGGCCTATTGAACCACTTTCCCTTCTTATTATAGTCTAGAATGCTGCTCTCCCTCACACGGCATTCTCCTCATTCCTCAAACCATGAGGGAATGTTTTCCTCTTTCTCCTCTGCAGAAAAATGAAAACAAAAATGTGAATTTTCAGCTATGTGCAATCAAAGCTAAAAAAACAACACCAATGTCTCTATGCTCATTTTACACTTTCTTGAAAGATGGCCTCCTGCTTCAGGGAAAGCAAAGGAGGAGGAGTGATCATCTCTATCACCATGACATCATACAGCTGGGAGGGTCTATCATTTTTGTTTTATTATCTGTTGTGGGTTGGACATAAAATGTCCACCATGAGTTTGAACACTTGGTCCCCAGCTGGTAGAGCTGTTTGGCTACAGAGTGAGTTCCAGATCAGCCTGGCCTAGAGTGAGACCCTACCTCAAAAAATAAAATAATAAAACAAAACACAAAACAAAATAAAAAGATAAAATAAAAAAGGGAAACAAACATAAATGAGAATGGCGTTGAGGAAGCTGTGCCCTTGGGTAGGCCTGGGATACTGGCGACTCTTTTGCAGATGCCCTGGCCTCCTCCAGGATCTCACACCCTTCTTCTCACTGGGACACCCAGACCAGATATCTGCCATCTTTCTTTCCTTCACCTCCCAGCCACCCATCCGGAGTTTAGTATTCCATGTCCCTGCCTCTGCGCAGCCACCCCGCTCTCCCCACTTTCGAAGCCTCCGGGCTGACCACTATGTACCTGTGCAGCCATCTCAGGGCACTGTCGATGGCAGGTCCCCTGTTGCTGGACAGCTGGGGCCCCCAGGGCTGTCATCCACATGAGTTGATAGGCAAATCACAACAGCCTGGCAGGATTTGGAGAAAGCAAGACTCAAACCGGGACAGCAGCTTGCCCAGCAAATCACCCAGCCCCTCCCGTCCAGGTGAATCCTCTAGGAAGCCCACGTCTTCCAAAGGGCACAGGCTGCTTGATCTCGGAGCCAGCCCCTGTGGCTATGAGTCCAGGAGACCCCTTTACAGGAGAAGGAATGAGCATGACATTTATGGTTGGGGGGTAGGAGACCCCATGGGAAAGAGCCCAGCTTTGGAGTTAGAGAGCCTGAATGCTCTCACCTTGGTTCTTAAGTTTATCACTGTGTGGTCTTCGGAAGCAATTCTAATCTCTCTGTGCCTTAGTTTCTTCATCTGTTTAAGTGACGGGAAGTTGAGTCATTTTTTCAATTTTTTTTTTTTTTGGTTTTTCGAGGTAGGGTCTCACTCTAGTCCAGGCTGACCTGGAATTCACTATATAGTCTCAGGGTGGCCTCGAACTCATGGTGATCCTCCTACCTCTGCCTCCCGAGTGCTGGGATTAAAGGCGTGTGCTACCATGCCCGGTTCAATTTTTTTAAAAAATATTTTATTTATTCATTTTCAAGCAGAGAGATAGAGAGAGAGAGAGAGAGAGAGAGAGAGAGAGAGAGAGAGAGAGAGAGAGA
>PVHP010053365.1:0-10788 GCA_004024765.1 Zapus hudsonius
GGGGTCCCAGCGGCTCCTCTGGAAGGGCAGCACCACGTCCCCGCGCCGGTCGGGGTCGAAGACGGGGTCTCCGGGTGGGATGTAAATGTTGAGGAACTCGGCAGGGCAGCCGGGTGTTTCCACGCTCACCAGGTCCGAGAGCACGTGGTAGCCTGCCCACAATGCAGGAAGGGTTCTGGGCCAGCTGAAGGCTAGTCTTTTCCCTGTCCCCCAAGTATGTCGTCCTCCTCCCTCCCCTGAAGCTTCAGAAGAGTCACCCCCATTATGGGCAAGTCCAAACCTTGACCTCTCAATTCTGTCTCTCCTGGCCTGTCTGTGCTGGCACCTGCTCTAAGGTGTTGTCATTGTCAGTTTGGTGTTCTCCTTGGCAACTGGCAGGAGCTCACTGAGGGTACATCGCCCAAAGGGGTGTGAGCACCAGCTGCAACACGCAGCTGGGAGCCTCCCTGGAGGCCTGCAGCCAAGCAAGAAGTCATAGTGGAGCCAGCATGGGCACCCTCCATGGCCCCCAGGAGCCAGCACTCCTGCAGCTGGAATAGTACCATCCCCATTGGACCTCTGCTACAATCAATGTAACAACGTGGAGTTCTTCACAGCTCCTATCCCAATCCCACAGCAGAACTAAGTGATGCCCTCTTCCCTTCTTCACTCCTCTTCCAGCACGGGGCAGATCTACGCTTCTGCCAATCAGACTTCACCTCAGCATGGCTCCTCCCTCTCTCCTGCTTCCTTACCCTACTCTGTGACCTCCTCTTCCATCTCCTATCCCACCTTTGGCCCTCCATCACGCCTCTCTTCATCCCAGACCCCTCTCAGACACAGACAAGTTCAGTGCAGCTGATCCCACTGGCTGCCCTCTCCCAGAGGCTGAGGTCCTCACCAAAGAAGACACCCAGCACTGTGCGGTTTCGCAGAGAAGACTGGCCTGCAGGGCCTCTCATGGCCATATTGCTAAGGTCTCTGGGATTAGGCAGGTGAGGTTCTCCCAAGGGCTGGTACACACCATCTGCATAGCTGGCTGGGACCAAGCGCTGTAGACGGGAGCCTGGTATAGGAGAAGTAAAGACATAGATGAGTCCTTGGGGGAGAAATAAAGACATAGATGAGTCCTTAGGGAACATTCTTGATGAGGAACATTCTCTCCCTTAGGCTTCCGGCCACCTAAAGGAACCTAAACCTTAGAAATGGATAGATGGCCTTTCTTGACACTCACCAGCCCTCAATCAGCACTGATGGGTATCATCCAGCCCTTGGACTCACTTGGCCTTCACCTACCTTTGCTGCCCCATCTGTGCTCCATGAGGTTGTTGTACCATCCATCAAATCGTTGCACCTCCCAAGAAATGGAGTTCTGAGCTCCTGTGTGAGAATAGAGGGAAGGGGGAAGCTAGGCAAGTCAGTGCAAGCCAGCAGAGAACGGGTTCTGTGAATCTGGCACTTGGGGCAGCAGAAGATGGCCCCCAGCAATGATGTGGCAGGTACAACCCCGAGGGAGAAATTAGGGTGGGGTATTGCCCAAACTCATGCCCACTTTTCAGGCCACCCAGTGGGGAAGCCACTACTACTAAAGTAGCACAGCAGCATACTAAGAAAGAGGAGGTCTGAAGGGAGCAGTGCCCATTGGGAGAGTAGCAGGGGCTTGGACTGCCCTGACATTTCAGATACCTAGGAGACACAGCAGGACAAAAACCATCCCCAGTCTTCAGACACCACACAGACCAAGACCCAGCCACACCTCGTACCAGGGAAGAACAAGTCACTCTGTGACCCATCACAGGGCAGGGGCAGCCTGAAGAGGGGCTTGGCCCTCTCCAGTTGAGCAGAGCCCAGGGCAGGGGTGTGGTGCTGCTTGTTACTCTGGTCTTTTTCCCAGGTTCTTGGGTGTGACCAGGAACTGGTAATGTGAAGACCTTGCCCCTTCCCTCTTTGGGACATCTTCTCCCCCCCCCTACAATTCTTGTCCTTGATGCTATTGGAAAATCCTACAGTCCAGAAGGAAACATTCAGCTGTTGGGGAAAGAGCTAAAGAAGTGGGGCAGAGGGAGAGAATCCAAAACCAGGATGAGGGGGCAGGTCAGATGGCCAGCACGATGCTCTTCCTCAAATTCTGCTAACCTCAGAGATCAGAGAGGTCTCTTATGACCAAGATGGAAATCCATTCCTCTGACTTGAAACCAAGGGCAGGATCTCCAAGATTCTAAGAGCTCTTCTTGCCTACACACACACACACACACACACACACACACACACACACACACACACACACACACACACACAAAACAGGAGGTCAAGGAGAAAGCACAACAACTAAGGTCTTCATATTTGAACAAAGAATGTGTTTAGGGATCTTGGACTTTGGGCTGGGCAGGCACTAGGACAGCCATATGCATGTGATGTCTAAAACAAGGTGAAACAAGATCCAGGAGGAAGACTTGGGGAGAGAGAACATCTCAGGAGAGGAGGCAAGAGGTGAGATAATAAGGAACCCTCATGGCCAAAGAAAGGAGAGAGCTGGAAGGAACTACTCAGATATGAGCAGCTTTGGCAAGGGAGAAATGCAGGGGCCATGGCATTATCTTGTCACCACCAGCCAGGACAGATCATGGCACAGGTTTTCTGTCTCCTGTTTTTGCATCTCCTGTCTCAGAGATCAGAGACTTGATTTTTTGTTGTTGTTTTGAGACAGGGTCTCAAATAGCCCAGGATGACTGTCAACTCATTATTACTCAAGGATCACTCTGAACTCCTGATCTTCCTACCTTCATCTCCCAAGTCCTGGAATAACCGGCAATGTGCCACTGTGGCCTGCTAGAGACTTACTCTTGAACCTAACTTGTAGCTCCAGATACCCAGACTACAAGAACAGCCCCAGGTTCTAAAAAGAGACTTCCAAAGATGAAGCTCTTAAGGAGCATATTGTTTGGAGTTTTGGCCATATTGTTTTATTTTGTATTTTCCCCCAGTACTAGGAATCACCCCAGAGCCTCATGGGTGCTAGACAAATCCTCTACCACTGAGACATATCCCCAGCCCAAGATCATATTCTTCTAAAACATGATTCCTCTTCAGTTTTGGGTTCAATCTGACTTTGAGATGCTTTATTATATTGTATTGTAATCAATCTTTTCTATTTCAGGTAAGGAGCACTTGCTTTATGAAAAAGGAGAAGAGACAGAGGACAGAGAAAGAGCCCCGTAAGAGATCATTTTCTTTCCATTATCAGTACACTTATTCAACAGCCAAAAGTGAGTGCCTGCCTAAAAAAGTGCCAAAAGTGAGCTGACACAGTGTGTGGGACACTGTTGTCAGCTGGGGATTAAGGATACAGAGAGGATATGACATATCTCTGAGGGAGCTCATTCCTCTGCTCCTAGCCCCAATCTGTACTCACCTACATGGGTCCATGGACCAACCAGGAGGACCCAGGCCAGAACCAGGTGGAAGCCCATGATGGAATGATGACAGGGACTCGGGTGTTAGAATATCCCCAAATGGAGACCCTAGAAAAAGAAAGGACAAAAGAATAAGCCACAGTTGTTCATGAGAATTGGGTTAAGGTCTCTGCAGGTCCCTGCGAATCAAGGTAGGAGGGGCACATCTGCATGGGTAGCAAAAACCAAGAGAGTCATTCTCCCCCAGGAGCGCATCTCCCTTTATTCAACAAATTTTTTTTTATTATTTGTTCACTGTCTAGAGAACTGAGCAGGGCCCTGGAGAATAAGTGAAAACAAAGCCAACATTGCCTTCAGGGACCTTAGCTTTGGGGAAGTTGGAAACCCTTGCTTTGGCCCAGCTACCCACAGGTCAGAGTCTGGCTTGGGGTCAGGAGACTGGGCTAAAGTCTGGGTGCTATAGTCACCAATCCACTGGGAGATCTTGGGCAAGCAAGTTATCTGATGGGATCCTTATTTCTCTCTACAAGCCACGAGAGTAAATATGCTATTTTCATAAAGCAAGGATTCCTTAGTGGCCCAAGGCCATTGAAGATATCCTAAAGGTAACCTGGAGATTGGGGATGGGGTAGGGAAAGGTACATACTCAGGACTTCTGGACAGGTAATCCAGAGGAAAGAACACACTTCCCATTTTCTACCCAACAGGTAGAAAAAAAAAAAAAAACTCTGCCATAACCCAAAGCTCAGTATCCCATTCTTCCTATTGAGTCTTCCAGAAGCTGTCCTTTAATAATGTGTGAAGAGCGGACATGCTTACTAGCCTCTCCTGGTGGGTGGGTAGCCCTGAACGATTTACACAGGCACATGGGTGTAGTAACTCCCCAACAACCTAGAAATGAAGCACAATCCCAGAAGCAGGCAGTGAAGCCCCAGGCAGTGGTGGGATCAGGGAGCAAGAGCATGGGCCTGTATGGTTCTGGCCCTACGCAGCTACTTTTTAGCCTTAAGTCTAAAATGGTGAATTTGGTGGCCTTATTTGATAGGGAGGAAGCAAGTTGAAATGAGATTCTAACCTGATCTCAAGAGGCAGGGGTGTGGAAGCCTGGACCCTAAGAACCCAAAACTTTCCTCCCTGGCATGATATGCTGGTACCAGGAAATCCTCTAGGCCCAAGCAAAACTAGGTCACACAAATTAACCAGGTCCCCAAAATCCTGTTCTCCCAAAACTTTGGTGGGACAGAGGACGGGCCCTAACAGGGCTCTTTAGCCTTAGGATGAGATTGAAGGTTCAAGGGGCTAGAATTCCCCTCCCCTCGGAAAGGAAGGTCGATCCCTCCGTGTCTTCCAGGCCTGGGAACTCCCTCCCCTGGAGCGCGCGCACCCGCGGCCAGGAGAAGCCCCCCAGGATCTGACCTTGGCCTCGTGGTTGCTCCAGCCTAGGATCGTGGACGGGCTCCGGCGCCTCCCGGCCTGCGCAGCCCTCTCGGGTCTGGCAGCGTCTGGGCTCGGGGCGGGCGGGCGGGGCTGGGGGTGAAGAGGGGGCGGCGCAGGGACGCGCCGAGGCGGGCGGGGCCGAGCGGGGCGGGAGGGAAGCTGGCTCCGGGGACCGCGGCTGCGCTCCGCGGGCCCGGGCGCGCCAGGTGAGTCCGCGTGGGATGGAAGGGCGCAGGTGGGGGGATGTCTTGGCTCTGCCCGGAGCTCAGCCGACGTGGCCTGGGAGGTGGGGAGGGGGCACAAATGCCTCGGCGAGTCGGATGGGTCTGAGGTGGGGCGGGGTGGCTGGCTGTCCCCTGACCCTTTCCATACCGTCAGATCAAGGCTCTAAAACCAAGAAAGTCACTCGGGACCCGTCCACAAATCAAGCCTGGTGTCCCCAAAGTCTATCCCCAAAGACTGTCCCCAAAGACTAAGTCTGAGGCGGGATCCCTTTGGTGGGACCTCTGGGGTTCCCAGACCCACGTCTCTGGGTGTGCGCTGGAGAGGCCCGGGGTGCTGGGCGTGGGTGTGGAGGGGAGTAAAACAGGGGGTCGCAGGGGTCGTTGCCTGGGACTCAGACATGGTTTGCAAGGTCCCCTGTCTGTGGCCGGTGGTGAGTGTCGGTGCCACTAAGCCTCGTGGGGACGCAGTCTGAGAAGGTTGAGGATGTTTGGAGATAGAAAAAAGCTCCCTAGACCTGGTTCATCCGATCCCAGCCTGGTCCTCAATTAAGATAGAAAAGTGAGGGTAGGGACCCCAGTGGAAGAAAGTGCGCGATTTTGGTGACAGAACGTCTGGATTCGGTTTCCGCCCTCCCCTCACCCCCAGGAGTATTGCGTGTGAGTTTCCAAAGGAGGCAAGAGGCGCAGCCTGCCGCGCGCTCAGCACTTGGAAGAGGAGAAGCTACGGAGCAGTGAGTGGATCCACGGTGGGTGTCTAGGAAGCGGCTGCTGGGGTCCACAGGGTTCGGGTGGGTTCCGAGACCTTGAAGTGCTGCACCTGCACCGGCCCCTAGAGGCGCGCTTCCTGAGTCTACCCTGACCCAATTCAGGTGCAGATCTCATTCTCACCTAAAACCCCTCCCTTAGGGTCACCCCCAACACACACCTTCCTCAAGAGGAAGGATTAGACTGGAGTTTCTAGACCGTTAACTTTATTTCTACCTACCCCCTTATACACACCGCATCCTGTGATAGCTAAAGACTAGCTAACTACATCTAAAATACAACTGAGCATGGGGAAAGCTTTTAGTAATTAAGGGATACCTCACTCCTGGCCAAGTGAGAAAATAGAACTTCAAAAGTAAAGGAATTGACCCATCCAGGTGAGAAAGCACACCACGTTGTGGCAGGGACCTCTCACGAAGTAATGTAGGTGTCTGTTACTGAGAATAAAAGTCTAGGTGCTCTCTTCTGGAGTCTGTTTCTGTTTACATATGTGTGTAGGTGTATGTCTGACCGTCTTGTGTCTGCTTATTAGTATCAGTATAGACTATATATACATATGCCAGTCATGGTGGTAAGTTAAGGGATAAGTGGGTCAAATTAATATTGACATGAGATTTTTGCCATATTCAAACTAATTCTACAGTCAGATGCCACTTGTCAAGCCAGGGAGAAAAGATGGCTAAATAAACTGGGTAGGAAAAGCAAGAGTGCTGAGGACTTTTTAATTTCAGTTCACCTCTTCATGCAGAAACCCTACTGCTAGTTTACTAATGAAAACCAAATTAGGATCAGGGTCATAAAATTTTAAGTTAGACGATGTAGAATAAAGACCACCTAAGTCATGAAATTAAACTAGAAGAGATTAAGGATGGTAACTTGTATTCACAAGCTGTCATTTTGCATTAGTCATCTTTAAGAAAGTGAGTTAACAATGACATTCTTTACTTAAGGTACAGAAAACCTTTTGTTAATGTTTCTTTGAAGTATCATGTTAATAGAGATGACTCATTCCTATAAAATTTCCTATAACCTCTCATTAAAATAAATGCAGGAATAACAATATATGATCCTAAGCAAAATGCATTACATTATTTGTTTAAATTGCAAATACTTGTTGAAATTTCATCTTATAACATGAGGATTTTTTTCCTATTAACAACCTCACTTTGTCTTCATATCTTACTAAGATGTTCTATATTTTGTAGCACTTTTCTCCTTATAGATTTTCTTTCAAATATAGTGATTTCAGTCTGGGTATGATAAATAAAAATTCTTAGACCAAAAAAGTCTGCTTTAAAATAAATGTCACTGGGTCTGGGCAGATGGCTCAGTGGTTAAAGGTGCCTGCTTGCTTGCAAATCCTGCCTGTCTGGATTCAATTCCACAGCACCCACATAGAGCTGGATGCAAAATGACTCATGCATCTGTGATCCTACTGCCCCTGTGGCGATGGGAGGTAGAGCCGGGGAGAAATCAAAGCTCATGGATCAGCTGGTCTGATGATTGTTGGCTGTCTGGCAGTTCATTTGCAACCTCAAGAGACCCTGTCTCAAAGAAGCTGGAGCACAGACACCTCCAAGTTGTCCTCTGACTTCTACCTGGGCACAATGGCATGCATACTTATACACAGGCAAATAAATGAATGCATGTCACTGTCACATTTTTACTTTACAAAATAATTTAACAAGTTCTTAGTTATTTAACTTCAGCTAGAGTTCAGGTGTAGGTTTCATATTTAGTTAAATGTAACCATTCTGGCTTGGGCTTTGCTAGTTGAAGACTCCAGCTGTGAAAGAGGTTTCTTGTAAAAGTTTTTTAGATCACTAAACACAGAGGGTTAATCCCTTCTCGCCCAGTCCTTAGTGTTATATTGGTGATCCTTAATGCTGACTGGGAGTACAGTGTGGATGATGAGGAAGCACAGCTCCCTCTTGTGTAAAGAATCAGATGGATCTCTCCACTTATGGAAAGAACACGTTCATGTTCATTAATTTGATCCATAGCTTGATTAGTGCATGCTACAGTGAGGGGATGCAAAGATGGCAAGATAAAGTCTCTGCCTTCAAGGAGATTAGAGTCTAATTGGTGAGACAAATGTTCAATTAGAGCACAATATAATTATTGTGATCATGGAGATATGTTCAAGATGCAATTAGAATCTTAAGAGTGGGGAACATTCACAATGGCCCAATGGCATCAGAGAAAACTTTACAGTGGAGATAAAACAAGTGGAGGCTTGAAAAGAGAAAAGGTATTTGCCAAGGATTAGAGCCTTCCAAGCAGAGGAAATAGCATATACAAAGGCAGGAAGGCCTGAAACAACATGCTAGATTCAGGGAGAGGTGAGTTGTTCAGAATGGCTACAGATTAGGTAGAGCAAAGGATGGAGAGAGGGAGGTATGTGTGGGGTGGAGAGGGTTACTCACTAAGCACTTTTTTTTTTTTTAGTTTTTTGAGGTAGGGTCTCACTCTAGCCTTGGCTGAGCTGGAACTCACTCTGTAGCCCTAGGCTGGCCTTGAACTCACAGCAATCCTCCTATCTCTCCCTCTAGGATTAAAGGCTTAAAGACACCACCATGCCCTGAATAAAGCACTTTACATGTGACATTAAGATTAGATTTTAAGATAGGAAGATCTGATGTGAATTCTAGGCCAGCTTGGAACTACAGCATGAGTTCCAGGTCAGCCTGGACTAGAGTGAGACCCTACATCAAAACAAACAAACAAACACACACACATGCACACACACACACACACACACACACACACACACACACACACACACAAAAGAATTAGATTTTAACCAGGTATAGTGACACATGCCTTTAGCCCCAGCATTCAGGAGGCTGAGGAAGGAGCACCACCGTGAGTTCAAGGCCAGCCTGGACTACAGCCTGGGCTAGAGTGAGAACCTATCTGGAAAAATAAAAAGATTAGATTTTACCCAAAGCAGAGAAGTCGAATGATTTTATTTGCTTATTAGAAAAACTACTCATAACCAGGCAAGAGAGAATGAGACAATTAAGGCAGAGGCAGTAGAGAAGGAAACACATGGATAATTTCAAGAAATATTCAGGTCAGATTGTCTTGGTTCTGGCTTATTAATTATGGGTGATGAAACTATCAAAGAGAAAAGACAATAGAGTAAAATACAGTAATAGAGAATACCAATGGAGACTGTTAATATTGTAAAATATTTATTTGTTTGAGTGATAAAAAGGAGAGAGAGAGGGAGAGAGGGAGAGAGAGAGAGAGAGAGAGAGAGGAGAGAGAGAGAGAGAGAGAGAGAGAGAGAGAGAGAGAGAGAGAGAGCGCCAGGGCCTCCTGCCACTGCAAACCAACTCCAGATACATACACTACTATTCTGTGCCTCTGGGTACTGGGGATCCAAACCAGGGCCATCAGGCTTTGCAAGCAATCACCTTTTTTTAAAAAAAAATTTTTTATTTATTCATTTTCAAGCAGAGAGAGAGAGAAAGAGAGAGAGAGAGAACACCAGAGCCACCACTTTGTGGGTCAGCTTATGTGGATCCTGGGGAATTGAACCCAGGGCCTTAAGCACTGGAGGCAAGTGCCTTAACCGCTGAGCTATCTCTCCAGCACACAAGCAATCACCTTTAACCGCTAATCATCTCTCCAGCCCCAGCCTGTTAAATATGAAGAATCAAAGGAACATGGTCCTTTTGAGTTTGGAATCAGGGAGACATTTGAGAAATATCAGTCATGGGAATAGATGAGATTGCTTAGAAAACTTATCCTTGTTTTGAAGCAGGGTCTCATTATATAGCCCAGGCTATCCTGGAACTCTCAGCCTCCTCAGTGCTGGGATTATTATAGGTGTGCACCACCATACCCAGCTGCCTGGGAATCTTGAATGAGGTTAAAATAGGAGATCCAAGACTGAATCCTGGACAACATAAACATTTTATAAGGAGGAAGAAAATAGCAGAGGATGGTATACATGATGGCCAAGGGCAGGAGACCCAGGAAAATGTGTTATTATGGAAGCACAAAGTGCAAAAGTTTGAAACAGGAAGGTGTGTCAAGTGCCACAGAAGGTTTTAAAAAGGTATGAAAAGTGAGAGTTTCCCTTTTGATTTCCCATTTAGTGATGCAATGCAAAAGTCAAGGCTGAGGAGTGGATAGGATGTGGAAATACCAGCAGATTGCTTTCAAAAAGCCTCGCTGTGAAAGGGAGAGTGTGATGGGGTAGTGACTGGAGATAATCAAGAACGTTTCCGCTGTTAAGATGGGAGAAGCCCGAGCCTGGGGAAGAGCCAGCAGAGAAAGAAAAGCTGGAGAAGATGTGAAGGGACAGGAGGATACCTGATGATGAAGATGGTGGACAGGCAGGGAAGCAGGAGAGAGACAGAGCCCAGGGGGACGGGCTTGCAGAACTGGAGAAAAGAGACTACTCTGGGTTGCAAGAGTTGAACACTTAGGAAGAAAGCAAAAGCTTCATGCTAAACTGAGACTCTGAGGTCATATGACTTGCCCAAAAGACAAGGGTAAAGCTAAAACTATCTCTCCCCCTATCTGATGCCATGACAGCATAAGGAGGTAACCAGCATAGGAGAGAGGCAGTTGGAAAGCTGGGGTGGACTATAAGTGTCGCAGCATTAGAACTGGAAGGAATCTCATCTTCAGTTGGAGATGAGGAAACCACTGGACAAGAAATCATCACTTGCCCCATGTTCCCACATTGGCCCTCGAAGAACTGGAACTAAACCCAGAACTGCTTCTAGCCCAGAATCTATCCAAGGACATTTGTGTTTTTTTTTAAATATATATTTATTGTCCATAATGAGTTACATTATTTAGTGGGCAAACCATGCGTTGTTATCCCGAATTCCCCAATTCCCCCCTCCCCATCCCTGATCAGTTGTATATCCTCCTCCGTGGGCTGTCTGTATTAGTCCTTGTGGCAAGGGATCCTGTATATCTTAGTACTCATCCCGGTCTTCCTGGCC
>PVHP010053366.1:0-10805 GCA_004024765.1 Zapus hudsonius
GGGGAATTTCCAGTCCAAGGGTTAGGGTCTGTATTATCAGGTTACAAAAAGCCAGATAAGCTAAACTAGGCCAGAATAGATGTCTGGTGTTTAGCTATTCTTATCCTTCCATATTCTTATAGTGTAAGCATTTTACAGAAGCTAAAATAGCTTGTTAGTTACTTAATTCTGCCTTTCCAGACAGTTGCTCATCTCAGGGCCTTATGACACCCATAGACTCAAGTGAGCAGTTTTAAAACAAACCTTTAGCTATTTCTTTTAAAAATAAGTGTTTTAGCCATTTTATACTTTACAAGAGAAACACGAATGTCACAGGTACATTTGACACTTCACACTCTACAATAGGAAATTCCCCCTAGACACCAAAGGTTGACTTAGCTGGAGGATCTCCATGACACAAGGCTTGCCCTCAAGACGATCTTAAATGTGAAATTTTATGCAGCGCTAAACTGGATTCTAAAATCAGTCCAGAGGTTGGTTGGCTGGTTGGTTCATTCGTTTGTTTATAAGACAATATCTCATGAAGTCCAGAGTGGACTTGAATTTGATATGTAGGTGAAGATGACCTTGAACTTCTTATCCTCCTGAGTGTTGAGATTCTAGGCAAGTTTCTCACATAAAAGTTCATGTGGTACTGGAGATCAAATCCAGGGCTTTGTGCTAAGCAAGCATTTAATCAACTGAGTGATAGCGTACCCCAGAGTTCTCAACTCTTAAAGAACATTTAATCACAACAGAATAATCTTACAATCTAATAGGGCCTTTATTTCCTAAAAGGAACACTTTAACAATAAAACGAAAATCAAGGAAAGTAAGCATAAAAGTCCACACACAAAAAAAAGAACAAAATCTACTTCTAAATGTTATTAGGTCCATGGCACAACTTACTATGCCTTTGAGTCCTTCCCACTTCATTCCTGGAACTTGAAGATTGTGTCAGAGAGTGAATGGTTCCACTCAGTCCATTGGGGCAAAGTCTGCAGAGAACTTGTGTCAAGAGCCATTGAAAGAAGATGCATTTTCTGTGTGCATGGACTTTACCGTCACCTATCACTACTCATATCTCTGTGATCTATGAGTGAATTGAAGCAGCCTTAGGAAAGAATCAACTGTTGTGATGTTTTTAGCTTATTGAAAAGTTTGATGAGTTTTTTCATGACGCACCGCCAAGTCTTAAGTCTTTAAAGCCCTGCGGAATTTCAAAGAGCTCTATTTTTAAAGAAATCTATTTTTAAAGTTGCATGTGGATAGAAAGAATAACTGGTGGTGTTTGGAGAGCTCTCGGTTTCATGCAGAAAGATGTATGTACATTTTAGCACATGTGGACACTTACATATGTGAGGGGGAAGGGATGCTTTGTACAGGTACAAGTTACATTATCATTACTGTATGAAAATATTTGACCAGAAGCAGTTTATAGAAGAAAAGACTTTATTTTGGCTTAAAGATTTGATAGGAAGTCTATCATGACAGGAGCAGATAGCTGGAATCACATCTTCGTATCAGCAAATAGAAAGTAGAGAGCAAAAATGCCAAGCAGGGATGGACCATAAAAAAACTCACAATACACCCCTAGTGACACATGTCCCCCAGGAAGGCTTCACGTCTCCCCAAGGCTTCACAACCTTTCCTGAACAGCAATGCCAGCTAGGGATTGAGCATTCAAACACATAAGGTTATCAGGGACATTTTACATGCAAAACACCACATTCTACCCCTGGCCCTCATAGACTCATCATCATCTCATGATAAAAAAAAAAATCCATTCCATCCAACTTTAAAAGTCCCCATAGTCTTTACTAATCTTAACAACATTCAAAAGTCCAAAGTCCATCTGAGATCCAGGACAGACTCTTAATTGTGTGCCCTGTAAAATCAAAACAGAAGTTACATACTTCCAACATATAATGAATGGCACAGAGTAAATATTCCCATTTCCAAAGAGAGGAATAAGGGCATAGAAAAGAAATATTAGTCCAACACAAGACAGAAACCCAACAGGTCAAACACCAAATCCTGCAGCTGTATCTGGGACAAATGATTAAATTCTCTGGGCTCCGTAAGTCCAGGGTAGTTTTGCCTCTCCAACTGTGCAACCTGAAGCCCCTTTTCCTGGGCAAGATCTTCCCAGAAATTGCAGCTCTTTCTGGCAGATGTCCCAAAATCTTGATATCTCCAATATCCTGGGGTCTCCATTGCAACCTACAGTTCACATTCACAGCTCAATGCAGTGGCCCTTTGTGTCCTCTGTGCTGCTTCTGTGGCTCTCTGGAACCATGTGACCTCCATCTTTCATCCTTCTTTCTTCCAAAATCAGTACCACATGTACCTGACATAATGTTGTCAGGTATGGAGGAACCCTTACCTTGGCAAGCAGGGAACTCCTTCTGTATTCTTCCTTTAGGTCCCCTTCCATCAAAAGAAACTGGACGTCTCGGGCTGGGGAGATGGCTCAATGGTTAAGGCACTTGCCTCCAGTGCCTAAGGCTCTGGGTTCATTCAATTCCCCAGTACCCACATAAACCAGACCCACAAGGTGGTGGCCCTGGTGCACTCTCTCTCTCTCTCTCTCTCTCTCTCTCTCTCTCTCTCTCTCTCTCTCTCTCTCTCTCTATCCTTGAGAATGAATAAATAAAAAATATATATATAAAAAACTGGACTTCTCATTAGCTTGAGTCTTCAATGAGTTGGTTCTTGCCCTGTAGGTATCTTTCCCGCTTCCCAATACAGACCAGCTAGCCTATCCTTATTGAAGTTAATCTCTAACAGTTGCAGATAGAATGGCTGGAGTATCTGGGTTATGATTTACAACTTATGTTGGTTTTCCTGCGATAAATATATTGTTCATGTCTTGCTTCTCTGCATTTTGCTCTCTTTTATTGTATATCTGAACAAAAGCAGGAAAGAGAAACCAAATCACAAACTATATGTTTTTCTGTCTTGACATTTCCTCTGCAAAAAACTTGTCCATTATGTTTAAATTTAATTTTTCTCAAGTACTCGGGACATAGGTAGAATGCTGTCAGTTGTTTTTTTGTTTGTTTGGTTGTTTTTGTTTTTTGCCAGAATATCACATGAATTATCAATAGCTTAGTTCCTAAGAAATTCCTTGTTCCCCTCTGAAACCTCAGAAGCCAAGCCTCCACACTCCACATTTCCCTCCACACTCTGATCTTTCAAATTCTCACCAGAATAGCTTATTAAAATTTTTCTCACAAGGAAGAGGGGGCATAAAGATTATAAAAGCCATGGTGGGGGAGAATATCTAGAACCATCGCCCCCCTCAGCAACAACACACAAAGAAAAAAAAAACTGGTTACCTCTCATACAATCCATAACCCCCTATCCCATGGACTGGTCCAGCAAGCCCACTAAGGAGGACCCCCAGAAGGTTGGGAAGACTTGTTCATGCAATGTATCTAATTATTGACAGTTAATTCCAAATTCATTCATAGTCCTCCTGAAAACCAGTTCCCAAAGACTAAAAACTACATGGGCCAGGTTTATTGCAACAAGGACTCCACTCTCGGTACTAATTTTATGAATCAGGTACTTTTTTGTTTTTTGGTTTTTTGTTGGAACAAAATACCTGAGTAGAAACAAGTCTCTCTCTCTCTCTCTCTCTCTCTCTCTCTCTCTCTCTCTCTCTCTCTCTCTCTCTCTTTCTTTCTCTCTGTCTCTCTCTCTTTCTTTCTTTCTCTCCTTGAAAATGAATAAATAAAATATTTTTTAAAAAAGAAACAACTTATGGAAGGAAAGGCTTTATTTTGGCTTATGGTTTCAAGGAAAAGTCTATCACTGTGGAGAAATCATGGCAGGAGAAGACAGTGATGTCACTTCTTCACACTTTCAGGGAAGAAACAGAGAATGAATCATCAATCATAGATGAACTATAAAAATAGGTTGACTTCCAGTAACACACTTTCTCCTGCACATCTGCCAAAGGCTCTACTACAACCTTCAGAAACAGCACCACCACTTGGAGATCAAACATTCAAACACACGAGGCTATGGGAAACATTTTACATTCAAACCACCACATATGTTCCATACATATATGTTGTTTATAATTGTTTATATTTTTGTTTGTAATTGATGTGTCTGTGTGTGTATACGTGATTGTGAGTTATAAGCAACTGCCTGCATGAGCCCTAGTTTTGATAGGGGCCCCAGAAATTTACAACTTATTGCTTTGACCCTAATAGACAAACTGTACACTTTGGGTCTTTCGTTAAGGGTCATGTAACTAGGAAATACAGGTTGAGAGAGTTTAGGCATAAACTGAATGTGAAGGACCCAAAGAAGGCATTTAGAATGAGAAGTAACCAGAGCGGAAAGAGGAAGAAGGACATAGAGAAGAGGTATGCCCATATATCCCAGCCCTCCATGGTCAAGAACTATCTTGAGCAAAGCCCCATTAACTTTCTCCTGTTTTTGTTTTTTTTTTAAGAATGCTTACAATTGGCTGGCACCTTCTGCTCTGAGAGGATTATAACAGTTTGCATTTCTGAGATGGAAATCTGCTCACATGCATGGTTCTTGCATTCATCTGCTCTTGGTTCTGTGGTTTGGCTCAGAGAAAAATCCAAGCCCAGCCAAAAAGTTTTAGAGCTGATGCTCCCGTACCATCTTCCAGGCATGTCCACATGCCCTGGGAATGCTGTGTAGAAAGAGCCTAACTACCTAACGGCTTGGTGTATTTGTTTTAGAGCCTCACGGAAGGAAGGCAGCATAGGGAGTCAGGGGAACTGGACCTGGTTCCAGCTTCATATTTAAAAATCAGTTAATAGGAAGAAAATTGGTGAATATCTGTTGTTATTGTTTGTGTAAGTGTATGTGTGTGAGAGAGAGAGAGAGAAAAACAGAGAGAGAGATGAGGGCACAAACAGTATGTTCACCTTTTACTTTATTGGAGACAGGGCCTTTCTTCTTGTTTGCCACCGCAAACACCAGACTAGCTGGGACATGATGATTCTCCTATATCTGCCTCCTATTATTGCAGGCATGTTGGGATCAGAGGCGCATGTGCAACTTGCATTCAGTTTTATGTGGGTTCTGAGGATCTGAACTGCAATCATCAGGCTTGCCCGCAGCAAATGCTTTCAACCACTGTGATGGTTACGTTTTGTTGTCAACTTGACCTGGTTAGTAATAACCTTGTGTGGGTCTCTGAGGTTGTTTACAGGAAGGTAGCTCTCTCAGTAGGGGGAAAGAGATAAGGAGGCTCAGGGGAGCTAGAAATAAACATCCCTTCTTGGAAGGGCAGTGCAGGAAAGAAACTCCAGAGACTCAGAGAGTAAACAAGTCTGCAAAAGGGTTGTAAGACCCCACCATAAGGCTATATAAATGGGGAGGACATCTCTCTCTTCCCCCTGCCTGTTTGCTGGTGTGCATGGGGTGCTGCTGATGGGTGTCTCTCTCTGTTTGGACCTGTGAAAGGGGGCCAGCCTCTTTTGCCATTATGGAACTTCCCCTTTATCTGTAGCGTCAACAAATCCTTACCTCTTATAAATGTATCTGGTTTTGAGGTTCATCTCAGCAGCATGTGGCTAACTATGGCATTTTTGGTACCAGGAGTGGGGTGATATTGCTGAGCTGAATCTGTATGGATTTTGGTCTTCTGGAACTTGTGTGCTGGAGGAATGGATATGGATTTGATACTTGCAACTGAAGATGCCTTCCAGAGTGGTAAGCCAAGTTTTATGGAATATTCTGGTGAAAATTTGAAAATGCTAAATGTGGACAGAATTGCATTTGGATGCTTGGCTTGTGAACTTCCTGAGGGGAAGGAGAAACTACAGATAACTTTATTGGAACTGTGTTACTGGAATAAGAGCTGGATGTGTTCTACTGGCCATGCCCATAGAGTTTGATCAAGGTTGAATTTAAGTAATGGATTGATGTGCTTGGCTAACGATATGGAACTGGGAAGTTTAGGATTTAAGGTTTGAAAAAACTCAGAGCAAGTTTCACTTACTGGCACAGAGACTGGCTTTAGGTTACTGAAGCTGCTATTGTCAACACATTAACAATTCTAAAAGAAGATAGTCCAACTGCTTCATATTGAAACAATGTAATAGATGCCTGAGGTGTTTCCACCCAGGAAGGACTGAATGATAGACTCCAGATATATCATGTTAGGCAGAATCGTGATCTTGTTACCGGCTTCACTTGGAAATTATGATATAAGGAGATGTGGTTTGATGTCAAATTGACAAGGGGTGGACTTGTGATGGTTAAATTTTGTTGTCAAATTGACCTGTTTAGTAATCTTGGGTGTGTCTCTGAGGTTGTTTACAGCAAGGCAGCTCTCTTAGTAGCGGGCAGGATGTAAGGAGGCTCAAGGGAGCTAGAAACAAACATCCCGTCCTGGGAGGGCTGTGCAGGAAGGAAATTCCAGAGACTTGGGGGAGTAAACAAATCTGGGAAATGGTTGTAAGACCCCTGCCTAAGGAAGGGAAGGAAATATCTCTCTCTTCCCTGCCCTGCCTGTTTGCTGGTGTGTGTGTGTGTGTGTGTGTGTGTGTGTGTGTGTGTGTGTGTGTGTTGCTGGTGATAGTTTTTCTCTCTCTGTTTGGACTGTGACAAGGTGGTGGGCAAGCCTCTTTTACCATTATGGAACCTCCCTTGGAACTGTTGCTTCAATAAATCCTTTAGTCCCATAACAACACCTGGTTTGGAGGGTCATCCCAGCAGCACGTGAGCTGACCATACCAACGACTTATCCATCTTCCCAAACCCATGTCTTATTTTTAATTGTTTATTTAGAGTACTTATTTCTAACCTTGTCTTAGGTATCAGAACTCTGCTTTAAATGGAAATGCTATTTGAAAATCGGTTCAAATGGTCAACCTGAATCTGGCCTAGTAATGTGAGAAAGGGATAGAAGGCCTGCTGGATGGAGTCCAGGCCCCAGTGTCCCATGGTCTTTATCCCTCTTGTTCTGAAAAATCTCCTTGTAAATCTTTAGCACAAGATGAATTTCAGAGACATCCTTCCAGCCTTCACATTTGCCTCCTCTGGGCTATAGAAATCCAGTAGGTATGCATTTGTGGTGAATATTTGTAAATGAGTACATGAGTGAAAGCAAGAGAGGCCATGACAAGGTCAGCACACGGAGAGAATTTATAAATGGTATGTTTCCATACATCTGGGTGTGACTTCTTGCTATACGTGAAGGGTTATACATAGTTTTATATGTCTACATCCTGTTCATAGGATGAAAGATAAATATTTAAAGTAATAGATGAAAACTGTCACTTGAAAGTAACAAAAGTTGTCAAGTAACAGGAAAAACATGCATCTTAAAATTAAATTGTTTTTAAGGTTTGAAATGTTGCTTGTGAAAAACCACCTACCTTGAAAAGATGAAAGACCAAATAAAATATTCTTTACTCTGTATAAGCTACAGTAGATATTAGAACTCTAGCTTGGTGGTTTTAGAACTGTGACATGTAAATTATGCATTTAAATTGATGTATCTCAGTTGTACCAAAGCATTGGAAGTCTTGGGAAAAAAAATAACAGGAGTTTCAATATCCTCTTTTGGATAAGTAAGACCTTGTACTTTTAATATTGCAGTTTTAATATTCAACACAGAAACATTCTCAGGTAAATCACAGAAGTCTTTGGTCAGAAGTTTAAGTAAGGAGCCTGGAATTATACAGTAAAACAAACAAGTACTGTTTTTATGGCTCAGCCATCATAGGAAATATCATATATTATGTTCCTTGAGTTCTTTTTTCATAATGTTTCTTATAAATAATACTGAATTTCCTTGTGGTTAGATTAAAACAGAATTTCTAGGAGATATTTCTTTCCGTAAAAGAACTTTTATTTTCCTTAAAACGAACAGCAAAGGCTATATTTTGACCTCTAAAATTAATAGTCATGTTATATTAGAGAGCCTGGGCACCCATATTTTATGCTTATAATAATAAAAAATGCAAAATGTAATTTGAAGTAATATGTATTTTTTAATTGTGTTGAACTTCATGGAAATGATTAGCTCCTACTAGTCATCTGGTAGGAGTTCAAAGAAGCAATATTTCTTAGTCTAAACTCTAAAGAAATATAGAAGGGGAGGAAAGGGCCAGTTCTGCATATATTTGAGCAGGGTTATTGTTTTGAAGGGTCTCTGGTGAAACGAACATGTGGAAATGACTGAAGATCAGAACCACGCTTGAGAATGTGTTGCTCCCTACCTCTGCTTCATGGCTTTGTAGAAGAGGAATCCACACTTGGAAATTCACTCAGCCACAGATTAGAAGCTACGTTCACTGTAATTTTGTTGAAGATGAGGGCGGTGGTCATTTTTATGACCTAAATTTATAAACGTCTCAGAATTATCCAGATATGAATATTTCTAATAGGTTTTATAATTTTTTTTTAATTTTTAAAATGGACTTTGCAAAGAAGATAGTGAAATAAAGAGAAGTCGACTGAGTGAGGTTTTTTTTTCAAATATTTTATTTATTCATTTTCAAGCAGAGAGAGAGAGAGAGAGAGAGAGAGAGAGAGAGAGAGAGAGAGCGCACCAGGGCCACCCTGTGGGTCTGGCCCACGTGGGTCCTGGGGAATCAAACCTGGGACCCTAGGCACCAGAGGCAAGTGCCTCAACTGCTAAGCCATCCCTCCAGCCCGACTGAGTGAGTTTTAACTTTCCTCTGCAGCCCCAGGTAGTCTCAACCCAGGAAAAATCAGGACAAACCTTGATGGACTGCTGAGCAGCCTGGACCATCCATTTATCTATCCTTTATTCCTGCTTTAATTCCTTGACTCTTTACTCCAAGGAGACAGACTGTTTCTTGTGGAGGGGAGAAAACCACCAGTGAGTCACTTATTTGGGAAAATACAATGTCATGCCAATTTGATAAGGGATTGTGTTTTGCTTACAGGAACACCTTTAGTTTATAACGAATAATGTTCAAAACAAGTAGCTAAAAGCCCCTTGGTAAATATGATGGAATAGCAATTAGTTAATGCTCAGAAGACCCATTTGGGAGCAGGAAAGATAGGTAATCATTACTTAGAGCTGCAAGCCATTCTGAAGTTTCTTTCCTTGGATATACATTGTTAATAGAGAACGTCTGCCCTCAAAGGTCTTTCTAATCTGTATATGAACCTAATGAATTGGGCTAAGAAAACCAGAAATCATCTTTATTGCTACAGAAAGTCACACACAGAGAGCTCTACAGAATTGTTAAACTTGTTATTGATTCTTTGCAATTTGACTAGATCAACTATTAAGCAGATTTAGTCATCAGAACCTATGGAAACAACAGGCCTGTGAGCCTGTAGATATACATGGAAGCTTTCATTGGAGGCACAGTCATGTGAAGAGGGAATGTATGTTTATCAGTGTCCTCGGTGTCATTGCTGTGAAGTGTCCCAAGGGGCCCTCTTTATCCATGTGTGTTTTATGGCTTGTATGTGCAGCATTTTCTCCAAAGCAAAGCCAGGGAAAAGCTGTCAAAACAGTGTTCTGCACACCTCGTGCAGCCACCACGGCCCTACTATCACTTAGAACTCTTGATGCTACTAAGCGGTAGAGCTACCCTCTTTTTATGAAAAATTCTTAAATTTGGTTTGGAGAACAGGGAATAATTTTTTGGGAGGGGGTGTTCACAGGTGTGCAGTTGTAATACACGTATGTGTGCTTGCATGTGGAAGTCAGATGACAGTCTATGCTATTTTTCTCCTCCTGCTACATTCACCATTTTTGAGACAGGATCTCTCATAGACCTGGAGCTTCCCAAGTAGGCTAGAGTGGCTGATTACAAGGCCCTAGGAAAATACCTGTGTCTGCCTCCCCAGAACTAGTGTTACAAGTGTGCACCACCACACCTGGCATTGTAAAAACAGGTTTTCTGGAGACTGAGCTGGGATCCTCATGCTTATAAGATAAGCACTTTATTGGCTGAGCTACACCCTCAGTCTAAGAACAGATAGTTATGAAAAATGTAGAACTTCATAATATAGAGTAAAATACACTTTATAGTAGTTGCTTAAATTTCATTAAGCAATAGCGTGATGGCAATTACATTAAGAAGGTATCTAATTCTTGCACTGGTTTTTCTTCAATCAACATTGCAACAACACAGAAAAAATGGACAGAGAAAAAGAAAAAAATAGACAGAGTAATTATATTCACATTTTTCCTGGTATGACCGCCTCCAATGTAAGTAGAAACAATATTCTTGCTATGAGCGTGCATCGTTTGCTTCTGAAATGCAGAGGAAATGTGTATTTAGCAAAATCATGCAACTTGAGGCCAGAAGGAAAGCAAGGGAACAGATGAAAAATGAAGAGAAAAGAACCAGAAACCAGCATCTGTTAACTTTGTATGTGCATACAGGACTATTTTACATGTTCATACGGGAATATTTAGACATGGAAAATCATAATGAAATTAGTAGTCTTATGAATGCGTTTGGCCACAATTCCATGGAAGAGAGTCCAAGAGAAAGAGAGGGACTGAAAGAAGATTGAAGATGAAGAGAGTACTGGATACCAACTTGGAAGCTGGCCTGTGAGTGTTCTTCCAAGAGCTGCGACATCAAGGGTTCCCGGGAAGTAGAAAAAGCCACAAGGAGCTTCAGGTGACAGGAGTTCTGTGCTTCTCATTTGAGCAAATCAACCAGACTCACTTGATCACTTGATGAATTACATAAGGTGAGATTAGGTATCCCCAAGGACATTGCTTTCCCAAAGCTCGTTCTCTCTCTCTCTCTCCTCTCTCTCTCCTCTCTCTCTCCCTCCCTCTCTCTCTCTCTCTCTCTCTGTCTCTCTCTCTCTCTCTCTCT
>PVHP010053367.1:0-10794 GCA_004024765.1 Zapus hudsonius
TGGCTTTATATGGGTAGTGGGGAATTGAACCTGGGTTGTTAGGCTTTTTATGCAAACACCTTATCCTTGGAGCCTCTCCAGCCCCTCTTCTATATTTACATACATACCTTCTCTCATTCTCTCTCAGTCCTCTGTCTCTCTCTCATTTCCCTCATTTTGTCTCTCTTCCTCCTTCTTCTGCTTCTCCTTTGACTAGTAGTTGCTTTCCCTCCTGGTATGGCCCTCCTCTGCTTTTCCTTGGCCAATACACGCAGCTCCTTCCAGCCGCAAACACCTTGCATTGGGTTCCATTCTTTTCCTCCTTCTCCCTCTCCTAAGCAAGGCTGCTCCATAATAATAAATACTGTAATATAATAAAGTACTTTTTTGAGGTAGGATCTCACTCTAGCCCAGGCTGACCTGGAATTCACCATGTCCTAGGCTGGCCTCAAACTTAGAGTGATCCTGGTACCCATGCCTCCCAAGTGCTGGGTTTAAAGGTGTGTGCCACTATGCCTAGCTAATTAAATACCCTTGATTTAACCCACACTGGTCTCAGAGCCTCTATTTCGGACCCCTCTAACACCTAAAGTGTCAAGGCAGACCTAGTTAGGATTTGGGCCAGTATCTGAAGAAGAGGTGGAAAGAGGGAAAGAGAAAAGCTGTTTTTTTGTTTGTTTGTTTGTTTGTTTTAGTTTGGAGCTCGGAAAAACAAGGTTAACAGTAGAGATCTAGAAGCAACTTCAAGGGAAGGAACAATAGTGTTGTTTGTTTTGAGAGTGACAAAGCCTCTCTTGGCTTTGGACAGGTGTAGTTTGGGGGTTAGAATGCTGGATACTCAATGGTCACTATATTCCCAAGTCAGTGGCTCACAAGTTCACTGCTTTATGATTCCCAGAGGATCAACAAGTGTAGACATGGCAGAATGGCAAGGTAAGCAAGATATATTTTAGGAAAGAAAGTAGAGCAGAATGCTCCTTAGTAGAGGAATCCCCAATAAATAATCCACATGGTGACTCAGGGTTCTTACAACCTTGAGGATGTAAATTAGGCATTGAGTTGGGGTGAGTTTACTGATTCAGTTTAAATGTATGTAGAGGACCTTGATTGGTTGGTGGATCAGGGAGAAAACCACACTCAGAATAGGCCCATAGGTGGGGAACAAAAAGCCTGCAAAGCTGGGCATGGTGGCACACGCCTTTAATCCCAGCACTTGGGAGTCAGAGGTAGGAGGATCGCCATGAGTTCCAGGCCAGCCTGGGACTACAGAGTTGAGTGCCAGGTCCACCTGGGTTAGAGTGAGACCCTGTATTGAAAAAATATAATATACTATATTATATTTATATAAATAAATAAAATATATAATATTCATTTATTTTCAAGCAGAGAGATAAAAGGCAGAGAATGGGCATGCCAGGGCCTCTAGCTGCTGCAAATGAACTCCAGGTGCATGTATTACTTTGCACATCTGCCTTTACATGGGTACTGGAGAACTGAACCCAGGTTACCAGGCTTTGCTGGCAAGTGCCTTAACAGTTGAGCAATCTCTCCAACCCCACCCTCAAAAAATTTCGAAGGAAGAAACACCAGGAAGTAAAACAGAGGACTGCCCCCATTGCTGTCTTGATGAATCAGGTTTACTTTCAAACTAGAGTGGCATTCTAGCTTTCACAGGGCAGGTTGTTATCTGTGTTTTGGGGGGGGGGGGGCTGTGTCCCTAAATACCTATAAAAGAAGGCTACCCTGCTCCTAATCTCTATCAGTAGCATTTACCTATAATCCAAGCACTTGGGAATCTGAAGCAGGAGGATCATAAATTTGAGGTTAGCAGATGTTTTATGGTGAAACCATCTCAAACCAATCAAATGGAGTGCCAGACCTTCTAAAAGTAGCTGAAGGGCAGGAAGGAGCCTTTGGAGAAACTGTTCTTATGCGTGGCTCTCTGACATGAATTGATGTTTTGACCTTGGCTGCTACCTGTGTTCCGTTTATACTTGGTTCAGACACAGACATAGTTACCTTGAGATTGGAGTGTTAAAACAAGAGAAATGTAACCATCCTGGCAGGAAGAAAGATATCCTAAAGAGATAATTGCACCCTTTTCATTGAAAAGGTAGACCCCAAGAAATTATAATTACCCCAAGACTATCATGCTAGGAAAAGCAAAAGGCTAGAGCCCTGGTGTCAAATCACAGGATAAACTTGACTCCAAGAAAGATTTACAACTTGTAGAAAAGACTAGAGTGGAGAAAATGGGATGGGTAGGACCACACCTCAACTGGGATGGTTTAATTATGCCTACCTTTTGCCTTCTGTTTCAACACAAACCTTGTGTCAGGACCTAAGACTAGGGGAGAGTCAGTGAATCTTGTTATTCTTATCACTGAGGCAACACTGAATAAATCTTTGGGGCTGGAGAGAGAGCTCAGTGGTTAAGACACTTGTCTGCAAAGTCTAAAGACCAACCGGGTTCAATTCCTCAGTACCCACATAAAGCCAGATGCACAAAATGGCACATGCATCTGGAGTTCTTTTGCAGAGGCTAGAGGCCCTGTTACATGCTCTCTCTCTCTCTCTCTCTCTCTCTCTCTCTCTCTCTCTCTCTCTCTCTCTCTCCAAGTAAATAAAAATTATAAAATAAATCTTTTTATTTTTTTGGGTTTTTCTAGGTAGGGTCTTGCTCTAGCCCAGGCTGACCTGGAATTCACTACGTAGTCTCAGGGTGGCCTTGAACTCAAGGCGATCCTCCTACCTCTGCCTCCCAAGTGCTGGGATTAAAGGCGTGCGCCACCACGCCCGGCTCTTTTTATGTTTTTAAATATTCTTTGTTTCACTGGTATTGGTTACAGGTGACTAAGCCTAGCTGTTTGGACTCAGTCTCTTGACTTTAATAACTTCTCCAACAGAGCATGACTGTCTTCTTCACCATCAACAATGACAATGACGACAGCAAAAGCCCCCAGGTAACAGGAAAACAAAAAGATGGCTTTTGGATCATGATAATGGTTTTTGGAGAGCTGTCAGAACGACATCATATGCCCATCCATGTCCCTGCACTCACTGTTAGGTACTTAGACTCGTTTTAGCAAGCTTGGAGGATGACCCATCCCTCATAATCAGTTTTGGACTTGTCTCTAATTTTCCTGGTTACACTAATTTTAAGAAAGAAAAACATCACAATTGTCCTCTCCTTAAGATTTAAAATACCTTATGAGAGGGAGAGGGTGGAGGTAACTCTGTTTGTTTGTTTGTTTGTTTTTGAGGCCCATTAAGGGAAAGTTTTCTCCTCCTGATCAAGAAAATAGAGTCCCAGTTCTAATTCTGGCCCTAGGTGGAGAAATGATATTCTAAGATACCCAACACATAGGATTACAAAAATATACTGTTGTCCCTTCCCTTAAGCATTAATGCAACTGAGCTTGTCAATCACCAGACCACCTCTCAGGAAAGCTGATACAAATTAAAGAGGGAGGAATAATTATCCCCTTAATGAGATAAATCACTCACACATCCCTTATGATAGTTGCTCACAGATCTTCACTGCTAAGACTGCCCACTTTTTTGATCTCTAAGTTAAAAAAGCATAACTTTCTCTTTTCACCCTTTCTATCTCTTTTTGGACCTTTGCCAGAATACTAAGCATGCTTGCCCTTGACATTTTGGACATTCTTCCTCTTTCTTGGAAGACTTCCCCACCCCATGCAGCTGCTTGCAAATGTCCATTATTGACCTTGCCTGTTTTCTGAACCCTCCCTCAAAAAGAATGGCTTTCTCTTTCTTTCGATGAGATTGACAGCTTTCTGGCCGTTTTTTGTTTTGTTTTTGTTTTTCTTAAACTAATAATATGATCCTTGAGCTTTCTTCAGGTTTCAGGGTCCATTTTTAAATTATTTTATCAATAAGATTAAGAACTTGAACAAAGAAAACCTGATTCTCTTTTGTAACATGTGTCTTGCTGAATTCTGCATTTGCGATACAAAAAGCCTATGCATGCAATCACAGGACACCTCGAGACTCCCTCTGGTAATAGCATTATTGCTTATTTATTTATTTGAGAGAGAGTGTGAGAGAGAAAGAGGCAGAAAAAGGGAAAGAATGGGCACGCCTCCAGCCACTGCAAACAAATTCCAGACACATGCACCACCTTGTGCATCTGGCTTTATGCAGGTACTGGGGAATCGAACTCAGGTCCTTTTGCTTTGTATGCAAATGCCTTAACAGCTAAGCCATCTCTCCAGCCCCCATGTTGGCTTTGAACCATGATAATCACCAGATGTGGTGTTGCACACCTTTAATTACAGCACTTGGGAGGCAGAGGTAGGAGGATCACAGTGAGTTCAAGGCCACCCTGAGACTACATAGTGAATTCTAGGTCAGCTTGGGTTAAAGCAAGACCCTACCTCAAAACCAAAACAAAACAAATATAAAATAAATAAATTTTTAAGGACTGAGCTGGGAGATAGCTCAGCTGTTATAGATGCTTACTTGCAAAGCCCACTGGTCTGACTTTGATTCCCTAGTATCCACGTAAAGCCAGATGCACAAAGTGATACATGCTTCTGGATTTCCTTTGCAGTGGCAAGAGGCCCTGGTGTGTCCATTCTCTCTCTCTCTCTCTCTCTCTCTCTCTCTCACTTGCTCTATCAAATAAATAAATAAAAATAATTTTTAAAAATAATTGTTCAGTTCTGGAAAGATGGCTCAGCAATAAAGGTGCTTTCCTGTAAAGCCCAACACCTCAGGTTTAATTCCCCAGTACCCACATAAAGCCAGATGCACAAGGCAGTCCATGTGTCTGGAGTTCGTTTGAGGTGGCTGGAGTCCCTGGTGCACCTGTTCTATCTGCCTCTTTCTCTCTCTCACTCTCTGTCAAAAAAATAAATAAATATTTAAAAAGCCAGACATGATGGCTCACTCCTTTAATCCCAGCACTAGGAGGCAGAGGTAAAAGGATTGCCATGAGTTGGAGGCCACCTGTAGGACGGAGGATATGGGGTTAAGGGAAGTTGAGACAGGCTGAAGTCCCTGGTAGTCTCTGCACTGAAATCTGGTAGGAGCTTTGCCACCTCCACCCTTAATCTAAGCAAGCCACAGTGAATCCTGCATATCCCGAGATAATTTTGCAGGCTTGTGTCCTGCCCATGCGCCCAGCCCCAGGAACCTTCCTGCTTCCTTCTCAGCTCAGCCACAGAGATGGCCACAGACTAAAGGCAGTGGCCAGGTGACCTGCAGCTGCCTGCCACTGGCCCCGCCTCCGCTGTGACTAGCAACCTCCAAGGAGAAACATACGACAATTGGTGCCCAACAACTGTTGTTCATTTAGTCTCCAGGATGCCATGGGTCGCTGTGGAGGACTGTCGTTCGTTCCCTGTCAGCCAGTCATGGGTGGGAGGAGCAGATGTATTGTTTATTGTATGTGGAGAGGTTATATTTATAAAGAGAAGCCAGGAGAATTAGGGGTAGGGGATAGCAAGGGAATTGGTTAGGCAGGGTGGTGAGTGGGCACCTCATGAATGGACAGGTGAGGGCAGGTAACCTGTGAATGCCCAATTTGCATAAATTGAGGGGCTTGCTCAGCCATGAGCAGCGGGTACATGATTCTAGACATGGGTTGGATGGTGATAGTTGCAGAGACATTTGTCACCTGGAGTTATCACCTATTGTCAACCCTGCTGGGGTAAGAATGCAGGATTCACTATGGCTTGCTTAGGGAGCCTTGAGTTTTAAGATTAAGGGTGGAGGTGGCGAAGCTCATACCAGATTTCAGTGCAGAGACTACCAGGGGTTTCAGTCTGTCTCGACTTCCCTTAACCCCATATCCTCCATGCCTTTGTGCCCTTTTAGCAAAGTCCTACAGCCACCCTGAGAATACATAGTGAGTTCCAGGTCAACCTGAGTTAGAGCAAGAGACCCTACCTGAAAAAACCAAATATATGCCTCTCTCTCTTTCATAAATAAATAAAAATTTAAAAATATTATTATTTGTGCGGAGAGAGAGAATATGTATGCATGCACCAAGGTCTCCAGCCACTGCAAAAGAACTCTAGATGCATGTGCCACTTTGTGCATCTGGCTTTACATGGGTGTTGGGGAATTGAACACAGGCTGCAGGAAGTTTGCAAGCAAGTGCCTTTAACTGTTGAGCCATCTCCCCAGCCCCTTTAGCTTAATTTTAAACTAGAATATAAAGTGCCATGGTTTCTTATGGCAATTTTCATACACAGTTCTGGTTGATCCTCCCCAGCCCCTGGCTCCTCTCCTTTCACCCTGTCCCATCCCTACTTACAAGCCTTCCCCAGGATTCCCCTTCCATGTCACAAGTGTCCTATTACCCTCCACACTTTTCCATAAAGCCTCTTTTCTCCACTCTTATGGGCCCCTTTCTAGATTCATGGGGTTAGAAATGAGTCTGGGATTTGAGAATGACTGCACTGTCTGAAGTCTATTGTTGACTTTGGAAGAAGGGTGTATAGCCAGAAAAAAATTCAGGCAAGCAAGCACCCCAGCAGGAAATCTGCCAGTATTTTTATTGCCTAATGCAAACCGAGGGTCCTGTGCCTCACTCTGACTGTTGGCTCAGAGCTCAGCTTCACATTCTTAGCTAAGATATGAATGTGGCCTGGTTATCAGAGAACAAACCAAAGAAGGGAGGATGCAGGATCCTCTGGCACATGCAAAAGCAAGCTCTTCTTGGGTCTCAAGAACAGCTGACTATCTTGTTCTTAAGATTTCTTTTTAAAAATATTTTATTTATTCATTTTCAAGCAGAGAGATACAGAGAGAGAGAGAGAGAGAGAGAGAGAGAGAGAGAGAGAGAGAGAAGAAACCAGGGCCACCACCTTGTGGGTCTGGCCCATGTGGGTCCTGGGGAATTGAACCCAGGGCCTTAGGCACTGGAGGCAAGTGTCTTAACCGCTGAGCCATCTCTCCAGCCCATTCTTAAGATTTCTTTTACCCTTCAAGTTTCAAGGACTGTTGACTTGGGAGGGGGTTCCATAATCTGGTCTCTTTTTGGAGCCAAGTTTAATCTTTTTAAAAACTTTTTAGAGAGTGAGAAAGAGGGAGGGAGGGAGGGAGAGAGAGAGAAAGAGAGTGTGTGCCAGGGCCTCCAGCCACTGCAAACAAACTCCAGACACATGTACCACCTTGTGCATCTGGCTTTATGTGGGTACTGGGGAAATGAACTCTGGACCTTGTGCTTTGCAGGCAAATGCCTTAACAGCTAAGCCATCTCTCCAGCCCTTTTAAAAACACATTTTAGGGCTGAGAGTTGGCTTAGTGGTTAAGGCGTTTGCCTGCAAACCAGAAGGACCCAAGTTCAATTCCCCAGTACCCATGTAAAGCCATATGCACAAGGTGGCTGGAGGCCCTCGTGTCCTTTCTCTCTCTCTCTCTCTCTCTCTCTCTCTCTCTCTCTCCCTCTCTCAAATAAATAAACAAAATATTTTTAAAATAAAAAAATAAAGAATGTTTTATTGCCAGGCATGATGGTGCATGCCTTTAGGCCCAGTACTTGGGAGGCAGATGTAGGAGGATCGCATGAGGCCCCCCTGAGATTACATAGTGAATTCCAGGTCAGCCTTGGCTAGTGCAAGACCCTACCTCGAAAAAAACATAACAAAACAAAAAAAAAAAAACCTTTATATTGATAGCTTCCATAATTATAGACAATAAACCATTATGATTCCCTCCCTCTCCGAACTCCCTCATATCCCCCTTCTCTCATTTAGTCTCTGTTTTGTTTTGGTGTCATCATCTTTTCCTCCCATTATGTGTAGGTATTATCAGGTACTGCTAACTCATGAATATCAAGGCTGTTTTGTGTCTGGAAACTTGCGTTGTAAGCAGGCCTACCCTTCCTTCGGCTCTTAAAATCTTTCCGCCACTTCTTCCACAATAGACCCTGAGCCTTAGGAAGGGTGACAGAGATGTCCCAGTGCTGAACACCCCACTGTCACTTCTCAGCACTATGGTGTCTTTTGTGTTGTCACAAGAGTGAGAGTTGTATTATTATATGGGTATACTCTTTTCTTTAAAAAAAATAAGGGTGCTTTAAGGCAGTTTAGTGGGCATAATATACGTGTTTAGCCAGGCAACAGCAGGCATTACTTCCCTAGGGCTCATGATCTCCGTCACCTTTTGACTAGGTCTTCAGTACCAAGCATGTATTCCCTCCTGTGGAGCAGGCCTCCAGTTCAATTAGAGAGCAGTTGGTTTTCCCCCATAACAGACATGCCACTATTGCACCAGTTGGCACATTTGGCCTTTGCTGGCAAGTCTTAAGGCTTGCAAAGTCCACTGCTGTTCATCACCATTGATGACTTCTCTCTCCCATAGGACTGTGTGCAGCCATAGCTTTTTCCAGCTTTCTGTCAGCTGGTTACCACTTTTATTCTTTTTTTCTTTGAAATTTTTGTTTGTTTGTTTGAGGCAGAGTCTCACTGTAGCCCAGTCTGGCCTGGAATTCACTGTGTAGTCTCAGGGTGGCCTCAAACTCACAGCAATCCTCCTACCTCTGCCTCCCGAGTGCTGGGATTAAAGGCATGCGCCACCACACCCAGCTACCACTTTTATTCTTAACCCTTAGACAGTAAAGACAATATGACTCACTTTCATATTCCTCACCATGGCATCTATACATCCTAACTCATATATATATATAGACATATATATATCTATATATGTCTATATATATGTATATATGAGATATATATGTCTATACACACACGTATAAACTTGGAAGTTAGAATCCACATATGAGAGAGAAGAACGTGCAGTGCTAGTTTTTCTAAGCCTGAGTTATTTCACTTAATATAATTTTTGGGGACTGGAGAGATGGCTCAGTGGTTTAGGCACTTGCTTGCAAGGCCTAAAGACCCAAGTTTGATCCTCCAGTACCCATGTAAAGCCAGATACACAGAGTGGTACATGCATCTGGAGTTCATTTGCAGTGACATGAGGCCCTGGTATGTCCCACCCCCCTCTGTGCTTACAAATGAATAAATAAATACATAAATACATAAATGAAAAGACATACATTTTTCACTTCCAACCATTTTCCTACAATTTTCATAATTTCACGTTTCATTGTGACTGAAAACAATTGTGTATCTATACCATGTTTTCATTATTCGTCCACCTGATGGTGGACATTTAGGCTGATTCCATTTCCTTACTATGGTGAATAGAGTAGCAATGAACATGGTTTACAAGCATCTCTGTGGTAAGATATGGGCTCCTGTTGCAGTTACCAAAACACCCACCCAAAGTAGCTTATGGTAGAAAGGGTGCACTTCAGCTTCCAGACCAGAGAGGAGGTTCGTCATGGTAGGGACAGGGTGGCACAAACAGGAAGCTGTCACATAGCTGAGTGGAAATAGTCTCAGTACTGGGCTTGAGGCTGGACAATAAACCTGAAGACCTGACGCCAGGGACACCTTCTCCAACAAGGCACTTGCTCTGAATTGCTACTCACTGGGGAGCAAGTGTGAGCACAAACACAGGCTATGGGAATACTATATGCAAACTACCACAATGGCACTTCCCACCTGGGCACAGAGGAGGAGATCACAGTGTCCCAAGCTTGCCAGGACCAGGACCATTGTTGCTCATCTCAGCTGGCTCTTTTTCTGGGTCTAATATATGTCTATAAAAGAGCATATTCTTCTTTTAATTTTTATTTGTTTGGTTTTTCAAGGTAGGGTTTCACTCCAGCCTAGGCTGACATGGAATTCAATATGTAGTCTCAGGCTGGCCTGGAACTCACAGCAATCATCCTACCTCTGCCTCCCAGGTGCTGGGATTAAAGGTGTGCACCACCATGCAAGGCTTAAAATAATTTATTTAATTGCAAACATAGAGAGATGGAGAAAAGAGACAAAGGAGAGAATGGGCGCTCCAGGGCCTCTAGCCACTGCAAATAAACTCCAGATACATGTGCCATTCTGTGCATCTGGCCCTACATGGATCCTGCTGAGCCATCTCCCCAGCCCCTTTGTTTTGTTTTGAGACAGATTTTTACTAGATAGCCCAGGCTGGCCTTGAACTCATGATCTTCCTGCCTTAGCCCACACAGTATTGGTATTATATTCCTTCCTTCCTTCCTTCCTTCCTTCCTTCCTTCCTTCCTTCCTTCCTTCCTTCCTTCCTTCCTTTTTAGTGCATGCAAGGCAAGCTCAGTATCACTAAGGCACACCCCCAGCTCTATTGTGTCTTATTTTAATGTTTTATTTTAGCAGTCAGTTACCCAGTTTAGGTTTAGCATGCAGGTTTTGGCCTAGTTTTTGTGATGTGTTCCAGTTTAAATTTCAGAGTTTTTGGGGTGTTATTTTTGTCTACTTTGTCTGATGTCTTTTGGACTCCCACTTGCTGCCTGAGTGGGCGGGAGGAATTTCTATAGACCAGGCCACTGGGTGTTTCTTGGTGAATGAGATGAGATATGATGGGATGAGATGTGATTGCCCTCACAGGACCTTCTACCTTCCTAGGTATTTCAGCAGAGAAGGGGGTTCCAGGCCATCAACGTCAAAGAAGTTTCCTAGACCAGGCAGGATGCTTGTTTCTGGCTCCCACTTGGTGATTCTGGCTGCCAGTTCCTGCACTTCTGGGCAAGAGTGGGGCTTCCTGAGCTAGGACTCTGCTGTGATGGAGGACATTTATGTGTTTCATTCTGGCCCCTATGCTTCAGAGGGGAAAACAGTCCCAGAAGCCTCAGGTATTCAAGGACTGGCCTCTTCCAAGGCTGTGACCCTTATGCTGGGTTCTGCCTGCCTGGATACTCTCTCTCTCTCTCTCTCTCTCTCTCTCTCTCTCTCA
>PVHP010053368.1:0-10798 GCA_004024765.1 Zapus hudsonius
ATCAGAACTTGTGGGACAAAATGAATGCAGTCTTGAGGGGAAAGTTCATTGAAAGAAATGCCTTAATATTAAAGACAGAGAGGTCTCAAATCAATCATCTAACCAACCACCTAATATCATTGGAACAGATGGAAAAAGCTAACCTGAGGAGCACAAGATGAAAGAAAATTATTAAAATTAAGGTGAGATTAATGAATTGGAAATAAAGAAAATGATTTAAAAATTGATAAATAAAAGAGTTGGTTCTTTGAAAAAGTTAATAAGATTGACAAACCCCTGGTCAATCTAAACAAATGAAGACATGAGAAAGCCCAAATCAACAAAATTAGAAAGGACAATGGTGAGATCACAACAGATCCCAAAGACATTGTAAGAATCATCAGGTCATACTTCCAAAACCTCTACTCCACAAAATCAGAGAACCTGGAAGAAATGGATAAGTTTTTGGACACCTACCAACTGCCAAAGCTTAACCCAGAGCAGATAAAAGCACTAAATAAACCTGTCACATCCACAGAGATTGAAAATGTAATCAAAAACCTTCCAAAAGAAAAAGCCCAGGACCAGATGGTTTCTCAGCTGAATTCTACCAAGCCTTCATCACAGAGCTAAAACCACTCTTTCTGAAGCTTGTTAGAATCATAGAAAAAGAGGGAAGGCTTCCAAACACCTTCTATGAAGCTACCATTGCCCTAATTCCCAAACCAGGCAAGGATGCAACAAGAAAAGAGAACTACAGACCCATATCTATGATGAGCTTAGATGGAAAAATCCTGAACAAAGTCCCAGCAAACAGGATACAACACTACATCAAAAATATTATCCACCCTGACCAAGTTGGCTTTATCCCAGTGATGTAGGGATGGTTCAACATACGCAAGTCGATAAATGTAATACATCACATTAATTGGCTCAACCACAAAACACACATGGTCATCTCAATAGATGCGGAGAAAACTTTTGACAAAATTCAACACCACTTCATGTTCAAAGCTCTGGAAAGAATAGGCATAGATGACCTATAACTCAATTTAATAAAGACAATTTACAAAACTTCTAAAGCACAGATCATTCTCAATGGGGAACGACTCAAGGAGTTCCCACTCAATTCAGGAACAAGACAGGGCTATTTACTCTCACCACTGCTCTTTAACATAGTGCTTGAAGTTCTAGCCCAAGCGATAAGACAAGAGAAGGACATAAAAGGAATACAAAATGGAAAGGAAGAAATTAAACTATCCCTCTTTGTAGATGACATGAGCCTTTATATATCAGACCCAAGAAAAATATCAGGAACCTCTTGAAGGTGATGAATGCCTTTAGCAAAGTGGCAGGATACAAAATTAACACACAAAAATCAGTAGCCTTTCTATATGCAGAAGACAAGCAGACAGAAAAAGACATCAGAGAGACTGTCCCATTTATCATAGCCTCAAAGAAAATCAAATACCTTGGAATATCACTAACCAAGGTTGTAAAGGACTTATATAAGGAAAATATTGAAACACTCAAGAAGGAAATAGAGGAGGACGTGAGAAGATGGAAAGATATTGAATGCTCATGGTTAGGGAGAATCAATATAGTAAAAATGGCAATCCTGCCCAAAGCAATTTACAGATTCAATGCCATGCCGATAAAAATTCCAACCTCTTTCTTCAAAGATATAGAAAAAATAATCTCTAAATTTATTTGGAAGGGCCAAAGACCTCGGATATTTAAAACTATTCTAAGTAAAAAAAAAAATCTACTCAGGAGTTATCACCATCCCTGAATTCAAAACACACTGCAAAGCCATAGTGACTAAAACAGCATGATAGTGGCATAAAAACAGACAGACGGACAATGGAACAGAATTGAAGACCCAGTTTTAATTGGAAATAACTTCAGTTATTTAGCAAATGGTGCTGGACAAATTGGAGAAACACATGTAAAAAAATGAAAATAGACCCACTCCTTTCACCATGCACTAAAATCAACTCCAAATAGATCAGAGACTTAAATATAAATCCTGTAATTCTGAACACCCTGAAATAAAAAAAAAAAGAGGAACTCTACATGAAATAGGATTAGGGAATCATTTCCTGAGCAAATCTCCAGCAGCCCTGGAAATACCACAAACACTTAACCAATGGGACCTGATTAGGCTCAAAAGCTTCTGTACAGACAAACAAACCATATTCAGAGCCAGTCGTCCCCCTTCAAATTGGGAAATGATTTTTGCCAGCTACAACTTAGACAGAGGCCTAATTTCCAGAAACTACATAGAACTCAAATAAATTAATAACAAAAACCCAAAATGCCCCCTCACAAATTGGGCACTGATCTCAACAGAGAAGTCACAGAGGAGGAAACACAAATGGCCTTGACTCATATAAAAAAGTGCTCAACATCACTAAGCATCAGGGAAATGCAAATCAAAACCACAATGAGATACCATCTTACCCATGTCAGAAGGGCAATCATAAAGAAGATCAACAACAATCATTGCTGGAGTGGATGCGGGGAAAAGGGAACCCTCATTCACTGCTGGTGGGATTGCAAACTTGTTCAACCACTATGGAAAGCAGTGTGGAGACTTCTAGGCAGAATGGACATAATCCTTCCAATGGACCCAGCTATCCCTCTACTAGGCATCTACCCGCAGGATGTCACATCTCAATGCAGAAAATTTTGTACAACTATATTTATAGCAGCTCAATCCATAATAGCTAAGAATTGGAATCAACCCAAAAGCCCATACATGGAGGAACGGACAGCAAAGCTGTGGTATATTTACACGATGGAATTCTACTCAGATGAAAGGATACTCCTGTCAGAAGGACTGATCCAGACGACCCATGGAGGAGGTTATCCAGTGGAGTGGGGAGGGGAGGGTCAGCGGGGATTGGGGATAACAAGTCACTGTTTGGCCACTAAATATTTTAACTCATTATGGACAATAAAAAAAAAGAAAAAATTTGGAAAAAATGGTGTGACTTTGAGCTGATCTTACTAAGTGAACACTCAAAAGATCAGAGAATCAAACGCTGTATATGCGGTCCTTAACCAGGCTTGCCGTAAACTCTACTCAGATAATAGAAAGAAGTGAGAGGTTTAGAATGAGGGGTAATGTATGGGGGGAGGGGAAGGCTTAAGCATGAGGCTAAACCAAATTAGGTTCAAAAACATAAAATCATCACGAGCACACTGTAACCAATTGAGCAAGTAGTGGGCATCAACTGGCAAGAGGGGCCATGAGTAGTAGGAGAGAGAGTCTAAGCCTGTGAATAATTAATCAGTCTGACAACCCCTGGTCCCAGCCACCAGTTCCTTCCCTCACTGAGCTTTTGACCAAAGCGACTCATGAGGTTCCAACAACAAGACAGAATTCTGTCAAAGCTCTTGAGTGCCCTCCCCAGGCCTGAGGCAAAACCCTGTTGCTTAAGAAACCACAGAATTCCATTGATCAGCATCGAGAGACCCTTCTAGGTCTGGAATGGTAACCAGCCCCCAGATGCCAATTAGTACAGTGCTGGAAGGCACTCCACAAGCTGCCAGGGGAAGCAGATGAACGACAGCTGGAGTAAACAAACCACTAGCATGAAACACAGTCTGCGGCCATGAGTAGGCTGACCACACCTCCTACTCGGAGAGAACAGGGAACCAAGAAAGGAGTACTTGTGCAATGGAGAAAACTGGGCTTTGGGGAGACAATCAACAGCTTTTAAATTCGGCCAAATATTCCTCTTAGGGAGGGGAGCCCCTGACTGGAAATGGGGATTCAGGGCGATAGGTACAGGATACCATACTCTTGGGCTCACAAGAAAAGATGCACTGTGTGAATGATTGACAGCGAGGCTACTAAAAATAGAATCTTGGTAAACCAGAATTGTGTATATTTGTTAACCTTGACTGATCTCACTCTCTATGATGTAGATTGTGTTTGCATTTTTCAGGATGCAGTGAGAGATCTGTGGCCCATCTAATCCTACCATCTGACCATAGGCAGGCAGCTGAGATCCTGGCAAGAGAGAAGCCACCACAGTCATATCGTGTAGGATCCATATGGAACCCCGCAGAGAATGATGGTATGAACAAGTGACCCACAGCCACAGCCATTCAGTCAACACAGGATAAGCCAGGGTGACAGAAACCAACAATTTTTGACACAAAAACTCCTAAGCTCACAACATTAAAGCAGCTTTAATACTCACCCACCAGGACTCAGGGAACTGAGTGGAAGAGGGGGTGGAAAGATTGTGAGAGCCGTGGTGGGGGAGACTATCCAGAGGCATGGCACCCCTCAGTAACAACACACTTGGGCCAGGAGAACTGGGCCTAGTAGTCATACTAGGCTATCCATGATCCCTTGCCCCAAGGACTGATCCAGATGACCCACAGAGGAGGATATCTGGGTGATTGGGGATGGGGAGAGGGAGCATTGGGGAATTGGGGATAACAACTCATTGTTGGCCCACTAAATAATGTAACTCATTATGGACAATAAATATATATTAAACAAAAAATCTAAACCAACCCATTATAAAGTGGGGGCAGTGGGTATATCTGATTTGTCATGGTTGTATTTTACATTTATTTGGGTGATGCATGATTAATATGCCCCATTCCCAGAGAGTAAATTCTGTGAGGACAGAACCATTATTAGTTTTGCTCACCAATGTTCTATTTACAGAGTTCTCTAAACCAGTGTGGCAAGAATGTAACAATTGTTAGTGTTTCCTTTATTTATAGAATAACCTATGAATGTTTAGAAAGTCAGGTTGGCTCCTGCAATCTATCCTCTAGATAATGATGACAGTGCATCTTCTACTTATGCTCCTCGAGTAGTCGTTAATGAAATAGATATGGATTGATGATGAGGCAACTCAGTATAGGTGATCTATTCTGGTAAACTCCACGAGACCCCCAAATATGGATTGTTGATGAGGCAACTCAGTTTAGGTGATCTATTCCGGTAAATTCCATGAACACCCCCCCCCAGTTTCCTCTGTCCTCTTATATGCTCTAATTACATTTTAGAGAAAAATTTCACCAAAGCAAATGCAATCCATTTAGAGCCAGATTTCAGGTATTGGGAGTTGATTAGCTTTAAGCTCAACGAGAGATGGAGTCTTCACTGACAGATGAAGGGTTAAGATAAACTCTTTACTTGACTTCTACACCCTGATCGTGGGAACATGTGGGTGGGTTGTAGACAGGAGCTCCAAAATATCCTTGTCAATTCAAATACTGTAGCTATCACCCACTTAAGTAATGTATGTCCACTTATAATATCCATTATGCTAATTAACAAACCTTTCATTTTACTCCAAGAAATTTATTTTCTCAGTCATCATGCCCATTGGCAGAGAACTCTGCATGAGATGCATATGGGTGCACAACGTGGAGGTTTGTGAAGTAATGTTTTTGCCCATTATGAGGTGTGATCTTCCTGAGTAGTATGTTATGGAACAGAGACAGGCAGCTCCTGTTTGGTGCACTCAGTGCAACGTGAACATTTACCATGTTTCCTGTTGTTACTAAAGTATGTGAAAGTAAATTATAAAGACTTTTCCAAGTCCCAGCCATGGATCATGCTGCAGATGCTCAATATCTATATAATGCACCTGAAAATTAATGAATGCATACTACACAGTGGAAATGTAAGGTCCAAAATTCCCCAAGACAAACCACCAGAGACTCAAGTCAGAGCAAAGGCAAGGGTCATTTATTCAAGCAGGTTCGAACCCGGACCGCAGTCAACCAGTTACTTAGAAAACTGGGACCAGCGGCCCAGAATGCAGACACTCAAACCTTTTTATAGGCCAGAGTAAATAACTTTGGGGAATTTCCAGGCCAAGGGTTAGGGTCTTATTATCCGGTTACAAAAAAAAAAAAAAAAAAAAAAAAAAAAAAAAAAAAAAAAAAAAAAAAAAAAAAAACAGATAAGCGGAACTAGGCCAGAATAGATGTCTGGTGTTTAGCTATTTTTATTCCTCCATATTCTTATAGCGTAAGCATTTTACAGAAGCTGAAATAGCTTGTTATTTACTTAATTCTTCTTTCGAGACAGCAGCTCATCTCAGGGCCTTATGACACCCAGAGACTCAAGTGAGCAGTTTTAAAACAAACTTTTAGCTATTTCTTTTAAAAATAAGTGTTTTAGCCATTTTGTACTTTACAAAAGAAACACGAATGTCACAGGTACATTTTACACTTCACATTCCTCCCTTTTTCTTGAGTATTTATAAGGCAATCTTGCCTTATGGTTTATTTTGAATGTCTTGCTTGTATTGTGTGCGAAGCACCATTAGCTGAACAGAATTAACCCTCTTTTTTATTTAGTATCTGTTTTATTTTTTTCAGTGAAGGTGACCCTTATCAAGTTTTTTATAATCCCTGAGGTGTGGTCATTATGAGCATATACAAACTTTATTTTTATTAAACCTGCTTGTACTTTCCATCAGGACTGCTTTCTGGCTCTGTCACAGGCTTTGACACATTCCCATTTGGCACAGTAAAAATCAGAAGTTTTTTTTTTATATATTTTTTTATTTCCCCTGTTCTAAATTCAGGACAAATATAAAATTTATAATTCCTCAGCATCCATTTGGTGCTTGGTCTAAGATTACAGTAAGAAGTTGTAGAGGCGGCAGCCTTTTTCAAGTAAAAATATAAATCTGGGTACCAGGTACCTAAGGGGGTTGTGCGAGAAGTTGTGTTGTATATTTTATGCGTCTCCGCATTTCTAGTAACTCAACTATGTTTATATGGTTGGTAAGTGTTTGAATTTTTTTAATCTATAGTTATTCCATGGCAAAGGGTGAAACAGACTAGAAAAAGTATATAACAACTATTCATTTTGCCTGCACAATTTAACTCTCAGGGGATTTTTCTGATCTTGACTTACAAGTCCACCTAGGTACTGGATATTCAGTCAGTTTAGCTGGAGAGGTCACTGGTTTCATGTGGAGGTGGTGAATCCATGGTGTGACTCCGTCCACTTTAACTGCAGATGGTGTGGTTAGAATTATCTGTTATGGCCCCTTCTATCGGCGCTTCAGGTTTCTTTGGTGGTGTCTTTTGACCAGGACCCAATTTCCAGGCTGATAGTTGTGGCAGTCAGTTGAAGAAGTAGTCCGCATATCTCTCGGAGTCTCGGCCACACAGTAGCATGCACCTGTTGGAGGGCTTGTAGTGAAAAAGACAAATCAGTCTCATCATCCACTTCCATTCCTAGGAGTTGGGATACCTTTATCTTAGGCACAATTGGGGGAGGTTTCCCATACAAAATTTCAAAAAGGGTCAGTCCCAGTTTATAGGGAGTATTTCTGACCCTAAATAAGGCAAGAGGGAGGAGAGTCACCCAGTTAGAGCCAGTCTCCATGGATAATTTAGTTAAGGTCTCTTTTAGGGTCCGATTCATCTTCTCAACCTGTCCTGAACTTTGAGGCCTGTAGGCACAATGTAATTTCCATTTTACCCCAATAATGGAGGCTATCCCCTGACTTACCTTTGCTACGAAGGCAGGTCCATTGTCTGAACCTATAGTATCTGGAAAGCCATACCTCGGAAGGATTTCTTCAATATCTTTTTAGCCACAACTACTGCAGTCTTGTTCTTGGTAGGGTAAGCACCAGTCCATCCTGAAAAAGTGTCTACAAACACTAGCAAATATTTATATCCATATTTTCCTGGTCTGACTTCAGTAAAGTCCACTTCCCAATATTCTCCCGGTTCTTGCCCTTGCTGCCTAACTTCTAGTTTTGTTTCTCTTCCTCCAGAAGCATTTGTCAACTGACAGGCAGCACAAGTCCTCACAATCTGTTTTATTATATTGTCCATATTTTTAAGTTGAAATTTTGATTTTTTCATAAGTTTAGTGATATTCTTCTCTCCATGATGCGTCGCTTTATGAATTTTTTTCAGGAGTTGCAGGCCCACATCTTGTGGTAAGAAAACATTTCTCTCTTTGTCCTGGAACCATCCAGTCTCATTTAGTTCTCCCCCAAGGGCTCGGGCCCAATCCTGTTCTTCTTTAGTATATTCAGGATGTTTGGGAGGTTTCTAGACCCAGGGTCCACCAAGCGCATGGGAAGCAGGGACATACCCATAGCAGCCTCTTCTGCCACTTGATCTACTCTGTGGTTACCTTGTGATACAGCATCCTTAGGTTTTTGATGTCCTGGACAGTGGATAATAGACACTGCCTTTGGCTTATGCAGAGCATCAAGGAGTGCCAGAATTTCAGTTTTATTTTTTATTTCTTTACCCACTGCTGGTGTATGGCTCCATGCAAATGGGCAGTTGCGAAAGCGTATTGACTATCAGTGTATATAGTCATACATTTTTATTTGCTTAGCTACCACTGAGGAGTCAGTTACTATCGTGGCCCCCGCATACCTCTGGCCTTTATGTACAAAGCTGCTCCCATCAGTATACAGCACAGAGTCTGCGTCAGCGAGGGGCTCATCCTTCAGGTCCTCATGGGTACCATGCACCTGAGCCAGAATCTTCATACAGTCATGGATAGGTGTTTCCAATTTTGGGTTAGGCAGCAGGGTAGCTGGGTTTAGTGAAGAGGGAGATCTGAAGGATATTTTAAGAGGGTTAAGCAAAAGGCTCTGATAATGAGTCAATCGGGCATTACTGATCCACCGTTCAGGAGGTTGCCTAAGCAGTCCTTCAATGGCATGAGGGGTAGTGATTTGTAGCTCCTGTCCCATGGATAATTTGTCAGCATCCTTGACTATGAGAGCTGTGGCTGTGATGATGCGTAGGCATGGAGGCCATCCTGCAGCCACGGGATTTAATTTTTTAGATAAATAGGCCATTGGCCTCTTTTATGGCCCAAGTTACTGGGTGAGCACAGCCTTTGCTATTCCCTGGTTTTTATTCACATACAGGTGGAATGGTTTGGTCACATCAGCAAGGCCCAATGCTGGGGCAGACAGGAGGGCTGTTTTTAACTGGTTAAAGGATTTTTCAGCTTCCTCTGTCCAGAAGAAAGAGTCTTTTTCTCTACCTAGAGGGTAAAGAGATTTAGCCAGTTCTGAGAACCCGGGGACCCAGAGTCTGCAGTACCCAGCAGTTCCCAGGAACTCTCGTACCTGTCGGGGGTTCTGAGGCCTGGGGATTTGCAGAACAGTGGCTTTCTGGCTTTCAGTTAGCCAGCGCTGCCCATCCCTGAGCACATACCCCAGGTAAGTCACCTCCTGCCTACAGAGCTGGGCTTTCTTGGCTGATTCCCTGTAACCTAGATGACCCAAAGTTTCAAGGAAGGCCTCCATTCCATTCTGACACTCAGCCTGAGACTCGGCTGCAACAAGCAGATCATCTACATATGTAGGAGGGTGACTTGGGGGTAGGTTTGGTGGTACTCACTGAAGTCCTCGTGGAGTGCCTCATCAAACAGGGTTGGAGAGTTTTTGAATCCTTGTGGTAGTCTAGTCCAAGTCAATTGTCCATCAGTCTCAGTCAACATAGACTGCTGGGCACCTGTATCTATTAGAAACTGGAGGGGGGCGGAGCAAGATGGCGGACGAGTAACAGCGTCGCCAGAACTCTCTTTGGAAAGGTTTGATCTTTTCAGCTGGGATCCAAACGTTGGTCACCAGCTGGACCTGATTTCGGGCCCTCCCTCCCCCCCTCCCTCCCCAGCCCCTGGGCCAGAGCAGAAGGGGTTCTCCAGCAGCTCTCTGCTCCTCAGCAGAGCAGAGGACCGAGCCCTCCCCCCCACTAGCTCCCGCCATTATCCCCTCGCTGTGGTTTCCGAGTGCCGCTAATTGAGCCGCTTCCCCTCGTGGGAGCACCTGATCCTCAGTCGTGCTTGTCTCCACGACCCTCTACCCCCCACATACACAGGCAGATGCCAGCCTTGGGCAGGCTAAGCTAGCTAGGTCCCGGGGCCAATCTTGAGGCAGATACCTGGGAAGCCTGAGAGGGAAGGAGTCGTCTCTTTGCGGAGGTTTCTTTGCCTAACTGGGACCCAGCCCAGGTTGGCGGCTGGGCCTGTCCCTGGGCCGTCCAACCTCTCCTCAGCTTTGGGACCTCAGCGGGGTTCCCCTACTGTCCTCGGCTCTGCAGGAGAGCGCGCAACCGGGCCCACAGGCTCCTGCCTTTTTCCCGGCGGGCGGCCGGCGGTCCCCGGCCCTAGGCGCCAATCCAAAGGCTTCCCTGTGGGAGCTCCCGGTCCCCAGACGTGCTCATCTCCAACCAGCTGAGAGGGGAGGAGGTGTCTCTCCGCGGAGGTTTCTTTGCCTAAATGGGACCCAGCTCAGGTTGGCGGCTGGGCCTGTCCCTGGGCGGCCCAGCCTCTCCTCAGCTTTGGGACCTCAGTGGGGTTCCCCTACTGCCCTCAGCTCTGCAGGAGAGTGAGCAGCCGGGCCCACAGGCTCCTGCCTTCTTCCCCTCAGCGCGGCAGTCCCCGGCCCTAGGTGCCAATACAGTGGCTTCCCTGTCGGAGCTCCCGGTCCACAGACGGGGTCATCTCCACAAGCTGAGAGGGGAAGAGGTGTCTCTCCGCAGAGGTTTCTTTGCCTAACTGGGACCCAGCCCAGATTGGTGGCTGGGCCTGTCCCTGGGCTGCCCAGCCTCTCCTCAGCTTTGGGACCTCAGCGGGGTTCCCCTACTGCCCTCGGCTCTGCAGGAGAGCACACAGCTGGACCCTCAGGCTCCCGCCTTAGTCCCCTCACGACGGGTTCCCAGCCCTAGGCGCCAATTGAGTGGCTTCCCTGTGGGAGCTCCAGGTCCTCAGACATGGTCATCTCCACCAGCTGAGAGGGGAGGAGGTGTCTCTCCAAGGAGGTTTCTTTGCCTA
>PVHP010053369.1:0-10750 GCA_004024765.1 Zapus hudsonius
TATATATATATATTCATCTACTTGTTCTTTCCCATCATAATGGATGGGGAAGCTTCTGAGGAGCCGTCGGGTGGTTTGTAAAGTGGCTGGGCCACTTTCCGACCTTACCTTTATCTCCTTCAGCCTCCATGCCAGAGCTTCTTGTTACCTGGCCTTTGGGTGTTAGAAAGCATTCAGGTTATACGACAGTATCTCATTGTGGCTCTGTTTGCAATTCCTTGATGATTAATGATGTCGTTAAATGTGTCTAGAGTACCTCTTAAGGGATCAGTTCTAAGGCCTCTAGTGGATATCTGAAATCATAGCTGGTACAGGCTATATATGTTCAGGTATTTCTCTGTATATGTATATATATATGTATATAAAATGACAGTTTGTTTATAAGTCAGACACAGTAGGTTGGCAACGATAAAAAACCCAATTAGAACAATATACTAATATGGTGTCTATAAGGTTGTATCTCAAAACATTTTACTGTACTTTTACTTTCTGTGCCACTGTATGGCTCCTCCAAATTAGTTAGCAGCACTACTGCTCATGCAGGCTGAGAACACTGTTATTTAAAATACGGATTGATTGAATATGAGTACTGTGATGCAGTGACTTTATTTCATAGCTGAGATCACTGAAAAACTAATGAGCTTTTACAGTATATATATATATATATATATATATATATATATATATATATGCCTGACAAGGAGATGAATAATGTCATTATATACATCTGGGTAATGTGAGGTTTCATACATTACTCAGATGATGTGTAATTTAAAATTCATTATTTTTTGTAATTTTGAAATTTTCATTCAACAGTTTCAGACCACATTTGACTGTGGGTAATTAAAGCTGTAGAAAATGTCTTGTATACATGGCGGAATATTTTTTGTGTAAAAACTCTTGTCTCATCCAGTTTGCATCCCTTCTTTTTACAGTGTCCTAAGCTCCTCTGCCTACCTTTTAGTTTGAGGAATTGTCAATGACAATAGTTAGAAACTTCAACACTACAAATGCAACACTGGATAGAAGACCTTGGAAAAGCCTGAATAAGAAAAAGGAAGCAAAAAGAAGGAGACTAACCAGACTTAATGAAAAACATCTCCACAGTTGTATATTTCTCCTTTATATCAAGTTTTCCTCGTGTGTTGTGGGACTCTCTAATCATCAGTGTATATGATTATTATATTTTCCAAATGGCTCAGTACTTAGTTGTAACCAGTGTCTCTATTTTGATGCTTTTTGTCTTTTCTTTTGTCTGATATTAGTATAACCATCACAGCTTTCCTATGAATATTGTTACCCTGGCCTCTTTATTTTCTTTGCTTTGACCTGTTTGCATCTTCCTCCTAAAGCACATCTCCTCTATGAAACATACAGATTGGTTGCTTTCTTGTCATTTCTTCTAAGCATCTGTGCATTTTTGTTAGAGTGTACATTTGTTCAGACTTTGCATTATTATTCTACTTGGGCTTTTGTTGACCATTTTGTTTTTTGATTTTAGTGTGAACCATGCCTTGATTGTTGCTTTATTTTTCCTTTTGTATTAATGATGTCTTAGCTGGTAACATTTAAATCTCTACCATACTAACTTGAGTGAAACATTTATCGGTTGCTTTAGAGCCTGCCACATGCATGTCTATTTCTTTTTTTTTTTTTTTTTTGGTTTTTCGAGGTAGGGTCTCGCTCTAGCCCAGGCTGACCTGGAATTCACTATATAGTCTCAGGGTGGCCTTGAACTCACCGCGATCCTCCTACCTCTGCCTCCCGAGTGCTGGGATTAAAGGCGTGCACCACCACATCTGGCACTGTTTTTCAGAATCCAGTGAACACTACCTTCATTTTAGGCAGATATCATCATGTTACCCCACATAGTTCGCTCCTATTTTTCCCCTTTCTGGCTACTGTTGTATATATGTTACAAATTCAGCAATATAATGTTGTAATTATTACTTTATATAATTCCATATCTTCTAAACCAAAAAACTAAAATGGAGAGCAAGTATTCTTTTGTTATATTAACCTTCTTGGTTATCCCATTTCGTTCCTATTGTTTGTATGAATTTTAGCTTTGACTAAATTAGTTTAAACTGATCTGATGTCATTTCCTTACTCCAATCCAACTTTGCTCCTACCTACTACCTTTGAGTTATTATTATCCAATATATTTCTGTATGTGATGGATATATATGTGTATAATTTTATATATTGAACTTTTAAAATAATGAAAGAAAATTATGTATCCATCCTGTCTTTCATAATGGCAAACTTACCTGGTTCTCTTGTTTGCTTGTGAGGATATGAATTAAGATTTGCTGCTTCTTGCTTTCTGCCTAAAGGTTTTTCCTTGAGTATCTTTTATAAGGTGGGTCTGCCAGTCACAAATTCTGTCAACTTTTGTTAATTTGAGGGACGTCGTACTGCACCTTCAGTTTTGAAAGCTAGTTTTCCTGGATATAAGATTCTTGGTGGAATTTTCCCCCTCTGTCAGCACTTTCAGTATATTTTCCTGCTGGCTTTTGGCCTCCAGTGTTTTTGAGAATTTAGCTATTAACTTTCTTGTGGCTCCCTTATATGTAACGACTTGTTCTCTGTTGTTTTCAAAGGTTTCCCTGTTTTGGGGTTTTCCACATTTTAATTATGCTGTATTTTGTGAGTTTTGCTGAGGCTTGTAAAAGTTTATCAGACTTCTGCAACATATAGATGAGTGTTTCATTATGTTTGGGAAGTGTTTAGTCATTATTTCTTTGAATATATCTTTCTATTCTGTTTTCTCTCCTGCTTCTGATGCTCTGATTATTCTGCATATGTCGGTATGCTTAATGAGACCCATATCTCCCTGTGATTATGTTCAATTTCTTCTCTTTCCCTCTCTCTTTCCCCATAATTTCTATTCATTTGAGTTACTGATAATTTATTTTGGCCTGTTCAAACTACTACTGAGCTCCTTCAGTGAATTTTTTTTATTTTTATTTTTATTTTTATTGTCCATAATGAGTTGCATTATTCAGTGGGCAAACAATGAGTTGTTATCCCCAATTCCCTAACGCCCCCCTCCCCAATCAGCTGGATTCAGTGAATTTTTAATGGTGGATTTTATCTTTTTATCTCTAGACTTTCTGTTGGTTCTTTGTATAATAAAAATAATTTGTACCTCATTTTTGAGATTTTTTTCATTTGATATGATTTTGCCACCAAATTTCCCTAATTTAAGTGTGATTCTGTTTTTAGTTCTTGGACTATACTTTTAATTCGTTGAAACGTTTGAAATTGCTTCCAAAGACTTTCTGGTCTCATACAACATCTGGACTCACTTTTTTCTTGATGTGCTGGTATTTTCCCTATTTTCATTTCAGCCTGCCTTGTGTTTGCATGGCTTTGTTGTTTTGTTGTTGGAAGGTGTACATTTTAATATACATATTGTAGTGATGTTGGATACCGCTTTGCCCACTCTCTGGGCCTTGCTTTTGCTGCTGTTTTCCTGTTATCTTGTTAAATGTCTTGGCTAGAGCAGTAACATCTCTTCTAAGTGTGCAGCCATTACTGTTTGCTGCTCCAAGACATAGACTTGGAAATGTATTGTGGTATAAGTGGCAGTGTTTGCTCAGGGCTCCCTGCAACCGTCTCCTACTCAAGGACCTTTTCTGGTAAGCTTTCTGCCTCTCCTGGAAAAATACCTAGCCTTTAGTCTAAGTTACTTAATGTATGGTGACTCCTGTCTCAGTCAGTGTCCTGGGGTCTAAGTGTCTATAGTATCTATTTGAATTCAGGTTTCTTCAGAACAATAGAATTTGGAGAAGTCTGCTAAGTTTTTTCTGATTCTAGGAAGGTTATTGTTCATCATATCCTCAGTTCTTTCTCATAGAGCAACCGCCCTATAGTTAGATGCTTGCTGTAGGGATGATGGATGCTTTCTCTTACTTCCTTTCCACTAAGATACCCTGTTGGTTTGGAAAGCACCCTAGGCCTGGAGCTCTGCAGACTCTATTTCAAATAAATATGGGTCCTTTGAGACCAGGTTAGGAATAAGCTATTCTTCTGGCTCCTTCCTTCTCCTCTGCTCTTGTGGAAAGAGCCCCAAACCACTGCTCCATAGGTGGGAGAGGTACTGTGGCCTGCTATCTTTAGAGCTACAGCCCTGTTTTGACCTGGACAAGGATGGAAGCCCTGGCATTCTGGGTTTCTTGGCCATGCACAGGACTGGGGAGGCTATGGAGGACCTCTGTGTTCCTGGCCTGCTGAGCTTCTGTCTCCATGAGAGTGTGCTAAGGAAGAGGGTACTTGATCTCTCATTTACAGTGGCAGGCATTTAGCCTTTGCAACAGGGAACGAAGTGGGATGTGGACACTCTGGACTGTCCCTACTGTGTCCCTGACCAGGTGCCCATGGAGAGAGACCCCTACTTTTTGCCACACCATCAGTGGGGCTGTGTCCTGCTGAACCAGAAGGCTGATAAGGAGTGGCAGGGCTACCTTGGGAAATGCTTTGCCTCTATAGATTTGCTTGCGTAACTACTTCTAATGTGCTTCTGTACTCTTAAAATAATTTCCAGTGACTCTAAAATTTTTTAAGGAAATGTTTTCCAGCAGATATGGTTGCATTGCTGAGAAGCAGTTTCATAAAATCTCTCACTTTACTGTTCTGAAGTGATGATCCTTCTCCAGCTTTTCATATTCACCTAGAGTTACAGTGAATGAAGACAATCATATCAGTTCATTTTTTAAAAAACCAAATAGAGAAAGGCTTTCCAGGAGTCCAGTGTGAGCCAGCAGAGGCATCTTCTTTCCTCTGATTGAATTCCATTGGAAACGTCTTACCTTTGCAGAATGCTTTGACGATGCACCATTTAGATACTCTGTAGACTTTTTTCTTTACTTTAGCAATGTGGACATTGCATTGAAAATTCTTGCCTCCAGTTTGAAACTCTTATTGTAAAATAATCTTATGTTCTCTTTTCATTTATATGATAGCTTAAGGGCAGATCTCAACTCTTTAAGTCAGAAATTTAAATGCATTCATTGAGGTCAGTGCATTAAAATTCATAGAGTTTCTTCTCTGGACCATGTGTGAACCTTGCTCTGGATGTTGTGGGAGGTTTTCAGAAAGATGGCATGGGGCTGGAGAGATGGCTCAGCAGTTAAGGCACTTGCCTCCAGTGCCCAAGGCCCCCGGTTCAACTCCCCAATACCCACATAAGCCAGATCCACAAAGTGGTGGCCCTGGTGCACTCTCTCTCTCTCTCTCTCTCTCTCTCTCTCTCTCTTCTCTCTCTCTCTCTCTCTCTCTGTATCTCTCTGCTTGAAAAATGAATAAATAAAATATTGAAAAAAAGAAGATGGCATGATCTTCAATCTCAAGGGAACATTATTTTGGGATTTGGAGAGCTACGTCGTGGTACTCCTCTGGCCTGTGGTTGGCACTGTCTTTGTGAGGCCTGTGTCTCTGGAGCAGTTGGGGGATGTAGTCTTTCTTGTACATATGGACGGAATGATAGCAATATAACCCATAAAGCATGTCCTGTTCTCCCCACAGGTGCTTACTTCTTCAGGGCATCTTAATCTCCTCATTTTTCAGTAAACATACTTCCCTGCTCCCTCTCAACAATGATGGCATAACTATAGCATGACTTCATACTGTATAGTAGTTGGTTCTCGGCTGTTAATCTTGGATCCTTGTCTCTGAGAAGTGAATGGTGTTTCATAGGGATGAGTACCTGTGCATTCAGGGTGGCATGGTTGTAGATTTGTCCAGGGAAATACACGGTGGAATATAAAATTATGATAATGAAACTGACACCTTTCCCTACTTGAACCCTCAAATTAGCTTAGAACTCATTGGAATCTCTGGTTCTTTTCCTAACTATCTTCTTATCAGTCTGAAAAATTGGGGATTTATATTAGACCTCTCGAATTGTCTCCAGATTTGACCTCTATGTAATACAGACTATCAATGCCACAAACCAGCCCTCTGCTCACCTACTGAGTAAACACTGGAGAGTATTGGGTGCTTAGGTTTTGCTACTGAAACAATTTCCTTGCCCTTAAAATAATTTTATTGAAGGGGACAAATAAGAAAAAAAATAAACGCAATAATTTAGTGCACGACTATAACAGAAGAATGCAAAAGCCACCCAGGGGATCGAGACACTACTTCTCATCTGTGCACGACAGTGGACATATATGTCAGGAGATTTATCTTGAGCTGTGTGTTCTTCTTGTGACCAGGCTGTGTCACATAAAAAGTGAGGGGGAGCGACTTCCCCAGTGCAGTAGAGATCCCCACCAAAGACATGCATTCATGGTCTTTTTACTGTACAGTTGTGAGAGTCCAAAACCTGAGTATAATGAGTTGATTGTTGCATTCTCCCTCACTTTCTCTCTTCCTTCTCTCATTCTTGTGTCTTTAAGCTGTTTGATCACAATGAGTAGTGTGACATTTATCTGGCATAACACACTTTGAAGGTTCTTAAACTTGTGTTGAATTAGTAACAGAAACCAATCGGTCATTCTGTGGTGTGAGAGCAGGATTTTTTGGTACTGGAAACTTGCTCTGGCTATACTTCATATAATGTGTAAGTCCTGTGTCAACTTGCTGAAGCCCCAGGGGAAAGGCCAGACCTTGCTAGAACCATCCCTAGATGTACCAAACAGATGCGCAGTCTAAAAGGGTAGTTTGTGAGCTGAATTCTGGCTTGTAATCTAATTATATGCTTTGGTTTGTATCATATATGAGTAGATTTAAAAATAAGATAGTTCACCAGGTGTGGTGGCTCACACCTTTAATCCCAGCACTCCACTTGGGAGGAAGAGGTAGGAGGATTGCCATGAGTTCAAGGCCACCCTGAGACTACATAGTGAATGCCAGGTCAGCTTGGGCTAATGCGAGACCCAACATTACCTCCAAAAAAAAAGAAAATTGGATAGTTCAAGCAAACCTGTCATCTTGACAATCTTCTTTTAAGAAATGTATGGCTACTGTCTCTAGCATACAGGAGAAAAGCAGCAGACCTGCTACATCCCTCCGGAGCTGCCTGCTCCTCCTTGAATAAGGTAACCCCTGGGCAGCTCTTGCTTGGGCTTTTTTCTGTTCCTCTTGGGCTTGCTCCCCCCAGGGTACTCTATGCCCATTCCTAGGCTTGATTGGTGAAGAGAGAGGGACCAGGAAGCCAACTTCCCCTTTCCTGACTTCTCCATTTTGTCCTGCCACACTCAGTGTTCCATCTTCAGCAAGACAAGTTAGACAGTAGACAAGCTTAGCAGGCTTCCTCCAGGAGAGGACTTAGTGGGAATGTCCTCCTCTCTCCATGGGGTCCACTTCCTCTCCCTGAGTACCTGCTTGTACACCACCCCCAACATTTCAGTTGTCTTTTCGTCCTTATCTGTGAAGTACAGGCCATCACGGGCACAACACACACACACACACACACACACACACACACACACACACACACACACCTCCACCTTTCCTCCCTAGAACCAAAAGCTAATTATCAGAGATACTACAGGCTATGGCTTTAGGAGGAAAGGGTTAGTTTTCTAAGAACGACATAATTTGCAAGGCAATATGCTCTCCTGGACACCTTAGCATTGGATAAAAATGATATATTTTACTGTTCTCTCCTTGTCCCCGTCCAATTTTAAGCTCCATTCTGGGTCTTCTGGGAATCCATGAAGGGTCTATTGTGGGGCCAGATACTCCTCCAAGGTTGGCCTTTAACAGCAAGATACTCCACTATTGCTATTGCATTAGGGAGCAGACTTGAATCCTCGTCTGTGAGTCCGCATGCTCCTCAGTTTCCAGATAGGTCGGAGAGGAGGCTCTGAATAAACCTTCCCCTCAATGAGTTCAGGGAATTGATGACCCACACAACACAGTGGCCAGGTCCCACGGTCTAACAATGGATTTGTACCTTTCTGGATCAATGATTCATTTTCATTAAAGGAATGAAAAGCTGCAGCTAAACATTTTTGTGCCGTTTTTAACAAATCGCTTTTTCTGAAGAAGAGAAAAAAAATACATAAATACTTGTCAGAAAATTCAGCCAGCACTATCATCATAGCTTCATGATATAGATACAAATTAATTATGAAAAATGTTCAAGTCCTTAGAGAAATTTAAAATAAAAAAAAAAAACCTTGAACATTACAGCCATGTGTCCTGAAGAGGCTAAAATTGGGAGATGGCTGAGCTGAATGCCAGATGATAATTTCTGCTAAATAATTCAGGCTGCGTGAACTCTGGTGTTTTCCTTCCTGTAACGAGTGGAATGGGTGCAATTTCCCACTGCTTTCCTCTCAGCCACACACAATGTGTTCTGACCGAATTCTGCACTCTGTTCTTCTTCGGGTAACTCATATATGCAGAATTTCTTCTAATCCCAGTTCCTGGCATTTATAGCACTAAATAAATGCGTGTTACTAAGTTGGTGCTAATTATCATGAAGAAAAAACATTTTCAGAATAAAAAACGAGGCATGTCCATAAGCTACTCAGCGATAGATTAGTCTTTTTCCAAGTTTTAAGCCTCATTTATGAGATTGGGAGATAGAAATCTTGGGATTTGGGATTGGGGAAATGGCTCAGTAACCAAATGGCTTCTCTTTCTCATGAGCATGAGGACCTGAGTTGTATTTCTATGTTCCTGTGCACCCTCCCTCACATATGTGCCACACATATATAAACAAACTCTCTCTCTCCCTCTCTCTCTCTCTCACACACACACACACACACACGCACACACACACACACACACACACACACACATCTCTGTGTTCAGCTTCCTCTCTGACACTGTCTTTTTTCTTCTGCCCACAGGGAAGCGATGCAGAAATGGTGGATAAGAACAAATGCTGTACCCTCTGCAACATGTCTTTCACCTCAGCAGTGGTGGCTGACTCGCATTACCAAGGCAAAATCCATGCCAAAAGGTTAAAACTGTTGCTAGGAGAGAAAACGCCATTAAAGACCGCAGGTAGGAGTGTGCACGGTGACCCTAGGGATGCTGAGGACCACACACGGCACCTGTCACACTAATCCCACTCCTGCTTCAGAGGCAGCTACAGCATGGGGGTGATGGCAGGTGTCACTCAAACTCCATAGGGATGGGTGGCGAGCCCTTGTAAGATCTTTGAGTACAATTTCAGGTACCGATAAACTGTTTACATCTGCCAAGATGTTTCTATCAGACCCAATGTGTATGATGTAAGATATTAGATCTATTTATTTTCCCTAGACTTAGTCTGTATTCAGAATGGATGGTGCATACTGACTGCATAGGAGATAGACGGCCCCCACCACACACACACACACACACACACACACACACACACACACACACACACCCCGCCATCCTGCCCTTACCTTCATGGATGGGGAAGCCGAGAGGAGGGCGAACACTTTTGTTTGCAGACAAGTTTGTGTTTTATGGCCCTCCTCTTCCTGTTGCTAGGGAAGCTATGATCCAGGCCTATTAACTTTGACCAGTAAAAGCTCAAATAATGATACCAGATCTTTTGACCTTCTAATCACTTAAATAAAATTTTCTTCAGAGGACTATCAAATCTTAATACTAAGATATTGTTATAATTTAATAATGATAAGACTATTTGGACAAGATTTATACGGTGGTCAAGATGTTACTCGGCTGAGTTACAATCCCAAGAACTTGAGGATATTTTTCATCATGTCTATTCTGTCGGTGCAATTAAGATTTAGGCGTTCATTTTATCTTGCTGTCTAATGAATCATGCATAAATCATGGGTATAATTACTTTTAAATGGTATTTTGGAGATAGGAGAGAGTCTAAAACAATGCTTGAGTTTTATCTACACTGTTTTTCTTAAGAAAATGTCTTCTTTTACTTAGAGAATAGAAAAGAATCTTTTCAGGACATTTTTTTTCTAGTTACAGCATAGCATATTGTTTTTGTGGAAACAGCTGTGATTTCCAGGTATAGAATGGTTTTGTAAAACATGTGGGATCCAGAGACACGCAAGCTTGCTCTGGAGCACAGTGCATGGACTGGCACTTGATTAGCAGTGTCTGGTTGAGGCTCATCCTCTCTGAAAGGTTGGGTGCTCACCTTATAACCTACTTGTTGCGGTCAGCTTTCTAGTTGCTGTGCAGAAAGAACCCAGGCAAAGCGGCTTGTGGAGGAAAGGGTTTATTTGGCTTACAGACTCGAGGGGAGACTCCATCCTGGCAGGGAAAATGATGGCATGAGCAGAGGGGTGGACATCACCTCTGCCACAGCACTAGAAACAGCGGCAAGAAGGTGTGCCAAATACTGGCAAGGGGAAGCTGGCTTTTAATCCTCCTAAGCCCCCCACCCAACAACACAGCTCCAGCGAGGTTGTAATTCCTGAACTGCCATCAGCTGAGGATTGATCACTCAGAACACATTCATCTGTTTGGGGGGGGGGCACCTGGATCAAACCCTGACACTACTCATCATCAAATCTCTTAAAATAGACACCTCTGAGAAACACTTACTGGAAATTTCTCCCTGTTTTCCGTGAATGAGTGACCAGTCTGTTTTATCTCACTGCCTAGGCAGAGTGTTGCTATTAAATTTCATTCTGGAGGGAGTGATGGAAGAGAGAGGCTGTGTCCTTGATTATGACATTGGTTAGCAAGTGGGAGAGTTATGATTTCTATAAAAAATGAGCAAAAACGGTTCTTAATGATTTTGTATAATCCTCAAAGTAACTAAGAACCAGATCACTTTCTTGAATTCCAATGCCTGAAGACCTGG
>PVHP010053370.1:0-10918 GCA_004024765.1 Zapus hudsonius
TACTGAAGCATCACTCCGTTTTCATAACTAGTAGACATAAGAATTATTGGTATGTGCAGAGTTTATAACATAGTCTTCTTAGAACCTGAAAACAATAACTCTCGTTATTTATCTCTTTGATGCTGCAGCCCACCTTTCTCAGGCCCAGACCCTATGAAAACCTACAACATCATTCTAAGGGGGATTGACATGATAGAATTTCCAAAGAAGATTGCCAAAAATGCTGCTAATTTAATTAAAAAACTATGCAGGTAAGTCCTACAACCACATCATTGCTTAAAACATAATGTGAAAAATATTCAATATTTTTTTTACAAAATAATTATTTTATTTTTAGGGACAATCCATCAGAAAGATTAGGAAATTTAAAAAATGGAGTGAAAGACATTCAAAAACACAAGTAAGTGTTCTTTCCTTACAAGTTTCCATGTCAGAATTCAAGAAACCTGATGAAAATTACCCTGAGGATGATATTTTGAGTCATTTGTGAATAACAACTATCCTGTCTATGCTGTTTGTGAATACAGCTATCCTTTTAGAACAAACAGTTAAAGAAAGGTTGAGCAAGTTAACTTATTTTAAAGGTCCTTTTTTTAAATAAAATGTTTTATTTATTCATTTTCAAGCAGAGAAATACAGAGATAGACAGAGAGAGGGAGAGAGCACCAGGGCCACCATCTGTGCATCTGGCATATGTGGGCACTGGGGAATTGAACCCAGGGCCTTAGGCACTGGAGGCAAGTGCCTTAACTGCTGAGCCATCTCTCCAGCCCTAAAAGACCTTTTTATGTGTATCTGGCACTTCATTTACCATATCTGATGAACCTTATAACTTTCCAAACCATAAATTCACTGACTCGGTTTCTCTCAACTCACCCGCTAACCGGTTTGCTTTTTGCCCCTCTGGCACAAAGAGAAGATGTGTGTTTATAATTTTGAGTTTCAATTCCTTTGAAGCATAATGAAAGCAAAGCCACTCACAGATTAAAGGAAAAATATAGATTTTACAACCATATCAGGTTATATGAACTTCTCGGCAACCCTCTGAAATCTAACTTGAGAGCCACCAAAATCACTTCTAAGGACACTTCTCAACTTAAGCAAGACTCCCATGAGAAGCCCACACTCATGCTTGGTTGCTTTCATTCGTTCCTGGGTAACTCTCTTTCTACTCAGTCCTGTGCTTTAATCCATGTTAAAAATCTCATCCTAAGAAACTCCACCTCGGCTTCATTTTGACTTGTCCTATAATTCTTTTCTGTGACCAAGTCAAATATTCCATTTTCGGGCTGGAGAGATGGCTTAGTGGTTAAGGCACTTGCCTCCAGTGCCCAAGGCCCCGGGTTCAATTCCCCAGTACCCACATAAGCCAGACATACAAGGTGGCAGCCCTGGTGTACTCTCTCTCTCTCTCTCTCTCTCTCTCTCTCTCTCTCTCTCTCTCTCTCTCTCTCTCTCTCTCTCTCTCTCTCTCTGTTTGAAAATGAATAAATAAAATACTTAAAAAAAAAATATTCCATTTTCACCTGAATGAGAACTCCTCCAGCTGCTGCAAGTGGCAGTGTGGAGCCGTCTCTCTCACTCCCTCCATCCCACTGCCAAAGATGGAAAATTAAATTCCTATCCTTAAAATAAAGTACACTGTAAGACACAGGGTCAAGATGAGTATGACGTTTATTAAGTTATAATGATGATGCAAGATCAAGGGATTTCAGACATCATTGAAATTTCAAGAGAAAATGGTAGTTATTTAAATGTGACAATTACACTTGAAATATTTTTTAAATACTTTAAAATAGTATTGTACATTTTATGAATAATAAAATAATTAAAAATCATAAAAATAATTGGAAAAATCTGAACCAGATGTGGTGGCATGTTTATAATCCCAACAACTGGAAAGCAGAGGCAGGAGGACTAAGAGTTCAAGGTCATTATCAGCTAAACAGTTCAAAGCCAACCAGCCTAGACTACATGAGATCCTGTCTCACAAAAAATAAAATAAAATAAATCCCTGCATCCCTGAAATTAAATACAAAACATTTTGTCACACAAAAATGCTTACCTAGCTGCCTTCTGTCCATCATGTAGATCAAATATGTTATAATAAAACAGGTTTGAGCAGAGGTACAATGCCTTTAATTGTCTTTGTTTTTGCTTCTAGATGGTTTGAGGGTTTTAATTGGGAAGGCTTACGAAAAGGCACCTTGACACCTCCTATAATACCAAGTGTAAGTGGACTTTCCAGCTTATAACAATTGCACATTTGATGGTGTTTGTCAATCAGCAAAGATTTGTTATTTTTGAGTTTTATCCTATGCTAAGATTATATATACATATCCAAAGCGCCATAATATAATGATGACAAATTTAAGTACAGATAAATTTGGAGATGGTTACTACGTAGGCTTTTACCTTTATCTTACTATACTATACTATTCACTTGACTGAGTTACCTTTTGTTATGATAAATGTTAAATCTATGCAATGTAGGTGGAAGAGTATGGAGAATTGAAGCTATGTGCTTCTGTAGCTATCAGCTCTGAACCAGCATTGTTCTTGCCCAACCCCAACATAACTTCTACCAGAATCTAAAGGAAAGGGGTTCTGTTTTCATGTCAGGGGTTTTTAATTACATTTAAATATCCAGTTTGCTTAGTGGACTGTGTTAACCTGAAATAGATTTCAAAAGATGTCATACATTTTTTGGCATATTGTCCCTGTTTAATAATGCTGCTTTTTCACTGAAGAGGACAGAACTGCTTTGGGTTCCTGTGACTTTTATTTGCGTGCTTTTTTTTCCCTAGGAGTTCTCAAGATTGGCCTTTTTCTTATTCTGAGATTTATTTCTATGCTGAGTTTTTAAGTTAAAACTAAATAAAACTCCATTTCCATGTCTCACATTACCAATCTTTAATTGTGTTTATTAGATTTTGTTTTAGAACTAAAAGTAGAAGGAGGCTCATGGAAAGATAAGTGTTAAATTATCCTAACCTAAATCTATCAGTGATCTCCTTTAATATGGCAGGAATATTGAACAGTGTCTTGTTGAGACTGTAGAGTGGACTTAGTCCAGTAAAATGCAAGAGTTTTTGCTCAAGCTTAGAGTAAATCTCTACACTTTCACTATACTTAAACATATGTTCCTTGTTTAGGATCCTTTTATCATAGGTCAAATAAATAAGCATGCATAGTCCTTAATATGGCCTGCCAGGTCTCCATACGTATCCTGGTTTCCAGCTCCTTCTCGGGCCTCACCTCCTGCCACTCCCTCCCCTCATATGTAGTCATGTAGCCTCTTCTGTGTGCACCAAAGCATGGGCCACTCCCAAGACCTTATTGAACCACTAATTCTTAGTTTGAAATATTATTTTTTCAAAGAAATTTTATATGATATCTTTATGGTACCTTGGTGTTTTTTTTTTCATATCACTGGCTATGGTTTATAATTTTATCTAGATTTTTGTGATTATTTATTTTCATGCATAACTCATTCATAAAGTAAATCTGCCTGAGTTTAACAACCCCATCTATTTATATTCCTCATAGTTATCCCAAATTCCAAGCCAAATACCGGATACACTGTAGTTGTTCAAAAATTATCATTGGATGGGGAAATGAATAGAAATGCCTTTAAAAAATTCTAGCCTGTTAAGAAAATATGCAATATTTATATCCAATAGAATACCACTTATCCATCAAAAAGGACGACATCCTGTCATTTAATTAAATTAAACAAATTGGGCACAGGAAGGAAGTACAAATTAATACACACACACACACACACATCTGTTTAAAAAAGTTACTCACACCAACAATGAGAGGTGAATTTTGGTTACCAGAGACGAGAGAAGAAAGCTGACCGAAGGAATGGGGAACGATTGCTCTATGGGTCCTTAGGGTCAGAAAGTACTGGTATGCTACCACACAGTAGGGCGACTGAAGATGATGATAATTTCACATCACAAAAGCTAGACAAGAGGATTTTGAAAGTTTTCACGGTAAAGAAATGGTCAAGGATGAGAGGGTTATGTTTCATTGCATTTCATTTTACTGAATGCATAAATTTACAAAACCTAAGATAATTCTATGTAACTGTATGTTTTTATGCATCCATTAAGAATTATTCTTGTTAACAATAAAAAATAAAATTCTAGCTCAGATTTCTACTGAAGTAACGGAAAGCCCTTTGCAATTTATTCTCTCATGGTGCAGGTGGCGTCACCCACAGACACAAGCAATTTTGACAGTTTCCCTGAGGACAGCGACGAGCCACCACCTGATGACAACTCAGGCTGGGACATAGACTTCTAACGTATTTCTCTTACCTGCTTCTGCCTTGCTGAAGACAGCTTTTTCCGAGACACAGCTGCCAGCAAACTTGAGGGAAAGAGAGAAGCTTCGTGCTCGGGGTCACCATGATGCCTTTGATCGATCAATGCTGCTCTAGACAAAAGTGGCATTAGGACTTCTTGCTTGGATGGCGAGAGTGCGCTTTACATGTTTTCTGTTCAAACCTAAAATAGCAGTCGACACGGTAGTCCTGAAGCAAAGCCTTTCACCAGTAAGATGTTGTGTTTTGTTGTTGTTGTTGTTGTTGCAACGATCCTGCTTTGTTCTGATTCTATTTTGAAAGATGGGAGGCAACACTTCGATCTAGTAGAAGAGTCTGTATCTTGCTAGTCTTGCCATGAAGAGAAAGAATAATATATTTGGTACGGTACCTGGCCTCTTTCCTTTCTTCGGGGGAAGGTGGTGGAATCTCTTGCTGCAAGCCGGTGTCCATATGAGACAGAGGACCACACGTGTGTGCCTCACGGAGTCCACGTCAAACAGTGCTAGAAGTTCCATTGAATTTCTTTGCCGGCAGAGCTGATGACAAGCTCGAATGTTACCTTTCCTTTCTGACCGATTTTAAAAGTTGCTGTAATCAAAGCACAAGTGCTATGATTTCTGCTGAACCTTCCATAGCAGGCACATAGGCATTTTTAGAACACGGAGAAAAGTGCATGAGAACTGAGGGTCTGTTTCCTTTTGAGAAATTGGCATGACGAAGTGGGAAAAAGAAATTCACAAAACCATTTCATATTTTTAAAAAAACGATTGTGCCGAATGATGGTCCTGGAAATGACTAGACTAGCAGCCAATTGGTTTTGTTTATTACCTAACATACCCTCAAACTGAGGCTTCAAACTCTTCTCTTTTATAAAAATAAACCCATGGGGCATGGGTGGGTTAGGGTAGGGAGGAATGAAGACCCATCCAAAAAATAAAAAATGAATAAACTCTATAGGTGCTATGTATATCTCTCATCTGTAGTATCATCGTCTGCAGAGATGACTCAAATTCTAACCATTACCTGTCTAGCCAGAGACACAAGCATTTTCACCAAACTTATTAAACCGAACCCCTGACATACATCACTTTTGCAGCATAGACCAGGTTTGAGAGACAAAGGTAACTTACGATGTAAATGAACTAGTTTCTTGTCTTAGGCCTGAACCAAAACAAAAGACAAACAGTACGAAAGCACAAGATCAAGATATTAAGACGGACTAGACCAGGAACTTGACTTACTTGAAGCCAAGAGTCAAGTCAAGACCCTGGCCTGGTGCTGGTTCCTTTTTCTTGAATGAGCTGATATTTGTCAAAGTCCTAGATGGTTAAAGAAAGATATTGTTATCCTGAAATTGTACGTTAACTAGAAAAGGTTAGATTTCAAAATACCAAATTGGTTTTCTTTTTCCACATAAGGAGAAGGATCATGGAATTAAACTGAGCACATTTTTGTCAGGCCAGTTGACTGTTATTGGCTGTCATAAGCAGCAGAACCTCCTGGAAGCTATTTCTGGACAGGGTGGCATTAGACCTACATAGACAAACTATAACCATTCAAGATGCCATCATGATTTGGAACTATGTGTTAATTTGGAATAGCAAATTCAGGTTTGCTCTTTGCTTTCCTGTAGTTTCTTTTTATCTACTATAAAAAGTTCTATAAAAATATGTCCATTAGATCAATATAGTCTAGCCAAGAAATCATATGTTAATTTAGTTTGAAGTTTTCATACTCAAAACTACTTTAAAATATGCTATCTTATCAAAATACAATACTCTAAAAAGTATTTGGAATAAATACTAAAGTATAGTATGCATAATTAGAATGAAGTTCAACTGAAACTTGGATCCTGATATTATTATTATTATTATTATTATTATTATTATTATTATTGGAGGTTTTCCCTTTTCACAAGCAATTTCTCAAGATTATTCTACTCCCCCAAGATATCTTTCTGATTTTATTATATAGAATATAAAATTAAGTACATCAAATTCAAATCTAGCTGGTTGACTTTTTAATTGGTATTTAAAATATATAGTTTCCATGTTGCTATCATCAATGTTCAGTAACTTTTGTGGAATTATAGTCTTGTTTAGGCATTCTACAGGCTTACTAGAATATTAAATTTTCCCTGTCATTGCGAAATGAATCTGCCTATAAGACTTTTTAAATATCCCCAGGTATGCAGAAATTAGAAGTGATTTTTAGTGGATTTTGGAATGATGGTTCACGTCTAAGACAACCCAGTGCACGTGTGTTCTTATGGCAAAGGAAGAAGTAGAATTCCACACAAAGTATGTGTGGGTTGTGTCCCCATTCGTACGGCGTCTGTGTTCATTTCATCCACAGCATCGCATTAGAATGTGTAAAGCAATCACCAAAAATTAAAGGTAAACTATATCTTCCAAGAGTTGCTAACAGAAAACCTTCATCTGACTTTTAGTACTTAGTTTCAAGGGATCTTGTCTTAAAGAAGACACTAGGGCTATAATTCACGGTCAGCTCATGAAGCGCATCTCACTTTATTTCTGAGTTCTCCACGCCCCTCTTTGTTCTTACGCTTAAAGACCATCTGGATAAGTTAGAATCGTGCCAACTTGTTTGATTTGCTAACTGACTTTTTCGTTCATACTTTCAGTGGGTAATAGGGCTTTCTGTGTGTTCTGACTCACAGGAAAACTGAAAACTGCCGAGGAAGGAACATCAGAATATTTTAGGTAGATTGAATACGTTAAAGAAAATGATATATGGAAAAATGTTGGAATTAATTTTTACATTTCTCACTTCTTTGTTATTAAGATACAAAATCAGATACATGTAGCATTTAAAACACTTCTTTTGATTATAGTTCTACAAGTCATTATTTTTCTCTTAAAATCATGGAATATACATGTGAACTACACATATGTAATAACTATTGAATTTTTTTGTTTCATTTCTAAATGACAGAACTTATAATGGACTTAATTTAAACAAGTCAGCTACCATATTGAACACATGATTATTACAACCGATTTCATGCATTAGAGGTGATACGTGCATTATCCATACATTGTTTCTTTCACAATAGGACCACAACAAATATTTATGTAAATAGATATTTTTGTGTGATATTTTGTGGTACATATAACTTTTTTAGTGTTTCACAGCATTATTTCATTTTATTTGTATTAAATGATGTTTTAGGTCCAAGTAGACTTGAATTAATGTCATAATTGTCAGTATTATTGAAAATTATGTCAACAGTACTGTCACCCATCTGTCCCATAGTTTAGAACATGACCTGGCTATCTGGCATTGTTGCAAGTGCCTTAAATTCATGGCATCTTATTAAAAAAATTGGTGTTATGCTGCATGACAAAGACAAACACACCTCAAAATGTTGTTCTTTCTTAGCTTGCTGCGTTTTACAGTTCTTTCTGCTAACAATTTCTAAGCCTTTATTATATTATACTGATGAATTACAGAAATGATGAAGTTGTTATCTTATTTCTGTTAAATGTACCAGAGCTGTGTGTCTGTTAATGAGATACAGCGTCATTTCTGTGAAATGTATAAATGTATGTGCTGGTCAAATTAATATATGACATACTATCAGTCTGTATACAGGTATTCCTGTTTTGCTAAGCTGTGCAGAGTCAGTAAATAAAAAATAGTGCAGTCAAGTTTAATATATCTCATTTTATAGACTCCATCAGCAGTGTTCCAACCCAAAAGAACCATTGGAAATGACTGCACACCACACATTGTTATGAAAGCAGTCATGAACTTGACCCTTGGTGCACCACTCAACAAAACAGGATGCTTTCTCTGAGTTCTTGTATACGCAAGTCATTTATGAGGCAAGTTTTCAGCGGATCTTGAAAGCCAAACAATGAAAGTATGTTGCTAGCTCCCCTATATTTCTGCCCCGGCATCAACAGACAGAGCTCTGGGACTTTGACCATGACTCAGAGGTTTGGGCTTTCTGAGTAAAGGAACATTTCTTTAGGCATCATCTAATCAAGTTTATTTCAATGTATGATGTTTTTACAACTGGTCAGTTCTTTTGTATTCTTCTAGCTATGGTTATTTGATTGTCCTCTTACAATCTGTTCAACATGAAAAAGTCCTTTGTTAGAATGCGACTGTCATCAAATGGTCTTTGACCACTTGCACTTCTTTGGTGTAGATTAAAAATTTTTCATAAACTTAACCTGCTTTGATTTGCTCTGTATTTTTCCTGCAGCTGTAATTGCAGAGTGCCTGTTGTATACTTTATAGAGTTGAAATAAAAAAAAATAATTACTTTTGAACCTAGTTGTACTTAATTCCAGGTGATCGAGATAATAGAATTAGTATACTAGCACACTACAGTTGAAATGCCATGTGCTCACTATAGGAATTAGAAAGATGCCTATAATCCTAGCATCCTCCATGAAATAGTATAAGACCAATTCAACAATGTGTCAAGAATTTAATAATTCAGGGCCATCCATGCAAATAGAAAAGTAAATACAGATATCCAAAACCAGAAATTATCCGATTTTGCTAGATTTGTGTCTTGGCCAAATAGTCCCTTGGAAATGTCTCCCCAAATTCCGAGGTAGGAAAAAAAAAATCAAAGGGGAAGGGCCCTCAAATATTACCATATAGTAGGACTGAGTGATTTGATATTAAAAGCAGCTGTATGAGCCTTTGTGGATTGGATGCTTCTGCTATGCTTCCCAAACAAAAATGATATAGATTTGGAAAGCAAAACTATTATAAAACACTCAATTCTCCAAAATGACAGCAAATATATCCTTCCTGCCTCTTTGCTCCTTCCCTGCAGGATCTGATGCACATGTTAACACTAGCACGAAGGTTCCCTCAATGTGACGGCTTTGCTTCTGGCGGGCATACATTGCTAGTTTGTTGAAATCTCTAATGAAAACCAGAAATTGAGTCCAGTTAACTTTCTCAGCCAGAGCCAATGAAGCATTTGAGGAGGGGCTGTGCTATATGAATACAGCAATCCAATAATTTTATGTCATCTGAAAATAAAGCGATTACATATTTTAGCATCCATGAAGTTGATTTCATATCTACATCTAAGAATGGTCTTCCTTCTCATTTCTTAGTGGATCACAGTTTTGTTGCAGGACAACACTCAAGCTCCACCCCCTCCGTCCCATTTGGGTGTGTCAACTATGACCCTAGCAGTAAAGTGTCAATTGAGAAGAATGGATTGTCTGAAAACTGGTGCATCACACGTTAGGTGTAGACCTATGCTCAGTTTCTCGGTCACAGCTTTTAATGCGCCCTGCACTGGGTTAGTCACCAAACCCCTGACAGAGATGTCTGAGGTTAAGGAAGAATAATGCTCCTGAGGCATCAGTCCATCAGGTGGAGGGGGCCTGGGTGAGCAGAAGAAGTCAGAGCAGAGTAAAAAGAAGAGGTGGAGGGACCAGAGAGACATTCAGATCAGGGACATGCTCCAATCTGTACTTCCTCCACCTGGCCCTCCTTCCCCAAATTTCAATAATTACATTCTGAAAGTATCAAGAGCTTATTAACCCTCTCATTAGGTTAGAACCCTCAGGATGTAATGGTCTCCAGAAATGCCCAGACACACAGACAGTGTGCTTTACTAACCTCCCATTTGTTTCTCAAATAAACCAAGCTGACATGAACTCTCACATAGACATAAAGCAGGACAGATTCCACACTAAACTGCCCTTTCCTGGGAGTCCTGTTGAACGTTTTCTCTATGTTCTCTAACTGCTCCTTCTAGTTAGAAATAACACAAAAGTAATATTTCCCCATGACAGCTCTACTTTCAGCCAAGGTGAATTTGTGGAGCCAATGACAAATCCATCCACATACCCATCAGCAAAGTCAAACAGTGTAAGCCTCAACCTCACTCAATAAACGGAGGAAGGAAATAGGAGGTTAAGGAAGAGTAGAGGCAAAAAGATTTTTAACAAGGATTTCCCACAGAGCCTCAGAAACCTGAGGTGAGGACGAGGATGCAGGGTCAAGGAAGGGGCATGCCCCAACCAGGCTCCATGCTTCTAAGTGATTCAACTAGAGCAGTTCTGGTATTGTCTGGCGCACATACTGGGGATGCACAAGGTAGATGTGCATTCTTCTTTGAAGACACTATTGTCTGTTGACTTTAATGAGTTTCAAAAACAACTATTTATAGGCATGTGATTACTTATGTCTTGGGAGAAAAAATCAAAACAAGTTTCAAAAATTCCAAAGAAGGGATGGAGAGATGGTTCAGCAGTTAAGGCGCTTGCCTGCAAAGCCTAATGACCAGGACCCATGTAAGGTCAAATGCACACAGTATCACAAGCACCTGGAGTTAGCAGTGGCTAGAGGCCCTGGCACGCCCATTCTCTCTCTCTCTCTCTCTCTCTCTCTCTCTCTCTCTCTCTCTCTCTCTCTCTCTCTCCTAGAAAAATAAAATAAAAATATTTTAAGTGCAAAGAAATAGAAGTTAAGATGATGGTTAAAGCGGCACAGATGTGTCCTCCTCTCAGATATTAATACTGTGGTATCTATACGGTTGGAATATCAAAAGAAGAAATTATAGGACACAGAAAAATC
>PVHP010053371.1:0-10791 GCA_004024765.1 Zapus hudsonius
TAGAAACCGGGGGAAGAGAATGCAGTTATTAGATAAAATAGGTCTAAAGACAAAAATTGTTACTATATAATGCAGAGAATTTTATGATAAACAATATACGAGAAAGACATAACAGTTTTGAACAGACACAACTAGTACTGGATCCCCCAAATTCAATGAGCCAACAGGATGATTGAAAGGGGAAATACATATTTCAAGAAAATTACTGCAAACTTCAGTACCAAGTTACATATATACCGGGTGGACTTTCTAGTCAGGAGATCAACAACAAGCTAGAAGGCTTATGTAACAGTCTAAAGCAACAGACCTAGCAGACATCTACAGAACACTCCATCCAGCAACAGCAGATACACATTCTTCTCAAGTACACATGGAACATTTCCCAGGATGCACCATATGCTGAGCTGGAAAACAAGTTTTAGAAAATTAAAAAGATTGAAATCATACACAATATGTTCTTCAATCGCAGTGCTATAAAATTAGTAACCAATGATAGAAAGAAATTTAGGAACTTTGTAGGTAGACAGAAATTAAACAATAGAAACCCAATAATCAAATGAGTCAAAGACAAAATCACAAGGCAGATTAGAAATATTTTGAAATGAATGAAAAACAGACACAACTGTATCTAGGCATATAAAATATAGAAAAATGGGTAGTTAAAGAGAAATTTGTATTTGGGAATTTATTATAAAAAAGAAAGATGTCAAAAAAACTAAACTTTCACTCCAACAAACTGCAAAACTAACAAATGGACCCTTACATAACCAGAAGAAACAAAGCAATAATTTCAAGACCAGAAATCAATGAAACACAAAACAGGAAAACAAAAAAGAAAATTAAAAAAATTGAAACTCATTCTTTGAAAAGATCTACAAAGTTGAAAACTTCTCATCTAGAGTTGCTAAAAGTAGGAGTGAAAAAGAAGACATTGTTGCTGATTTTAAAAAAATTAAGGATTTTGGAGAGATTCTATGAATAATTATATAACAAAAATTAGATAGTTTAGATGAAATGGGCAGGTTTATAAAAAGACATGAATTACTAAAATTAATTTATGAAGAACGGAAAATCAGAATGTGTTTTAAAAAATAAAGAGATTGAATTAGTGGCAATAAAATATCGTCTCCCCATAAAAATACCATAACTATTTGTATTTATTGATTTCTACCAAGCCTTTACAGAAGGATCAACTTAATGCTTTGAGAAAGCCTTTCCTCCTCATTTGAGGTCAACAGTACACCATCACAAGCTGGATAAAGGTATCAATAACTAAAACCTAAAGCCCAACATCCATTATGAAACAGTTCAAAAGACATTAACAAAGTCCTAGCACCCTGAATCCAGGAACAGATGAAAAGGTTTGTACTATGATTGTTCTAGTTTCAATGTGAAAGGTCCCCCATAGCCTCCTGTGTTTGAACACTTGGTCCCCAGCTGGTGGCCATTGCGAAAGGTTGGGCAACCCTTGGGAAGTGGAGGAGGTGGGTCAATGGGGACTGGCCTTGAAAGATTTATAGTCTGGCCCTACATTCTGTCCATCTTCTCACTTTGAGAGCAGCTGCAGCAGGCTCTACCTGCCATGTCTTCCCCATCCTGATGGACTGTACCCCTGGAACTGGAATCTGAACAAGCCTCTTTCCTTTCTTAAATTGCTTCCGGTAAGGTATTTAGTCACAGCAAGGAGAAAATTACTAATATAATGACCAAGTGAAATTGGTTCCCCCAAAATGCAATGCTATTCAACATCTGAAATTAACCAATAGAGTATAACATTAATAGGATGAACAGCAAAAATCCAAATCATTATTTCAATAGATACAATAAAGCACTGATAAAAATGTGTGTCTATTCATAAGAAAACATCAATAAATTAAAAATATAAGAAAACTCGCTCAACTTGATACTAGCTATCTATAACATACTTGGTGCTAAGATAGTCATTCTATCAGAAGGCCCTAACAATTATAAACATGGATGCTATTAATTACAGCCCCTGAAATAGATGAAGCAAACAGGAACAGAATTGAAAGAAGAAATATACAATGTAACAAACATTACTTGAGGTTCCAATAATCCATATTTAATAATGAATAGAACAAGTACCTGGGAGACCAGCAACGATCTAGAAGACTTATGTAACAGTTTAAATCAATTACATTTCACAAGCCAAAACTATTCATTCTTACCCCTTCTATTCAACATTGCAAAACAGAGTCTATCCAGGACCATTAGGTAAAAAAAAAATAGAGATGAAAAACATCTTAATTAGAAAGGAAGAATTGAACTAGATTATTTGCAAGTGACATGATCTTGTATATAGCTTATCCCAAGAATACATTAAAAAACTAGAACTAATAAATGAGTCCAGAGAAGGTGTAGTAAAGTCAAAACTTGAAAATCAATTACATTTCTATAGACTGGCAAAAAAATATTCTGGAAATTAAGATAAGAATAGAATTGGGTTGTTAATAAAAGCTAAAGGAATAAAACAATTAAGAATCAATTTAACTGAAAAGTATAAGATTTGCACAGTGAAAATTAAACAAACATGTTGAAATTATTTCTTAAATACACAAATATTAAGATATTCTGTGTTCATAAACTAGAACACTGAGAGATGAAACTGCCCCTTAACACCGATCCCTTACGATCTTTCAGTTACAGAAACAAACAGACTTCACGTGACTGGTATCTCTAGTCTTCTTTCTCAAGTGATACAGGCAACTTTCAAATATAATGAGTGGGTTATAGAAAATGCATGGTAATATCTTCTATATAATCTCTTTTAAAGTGGGTTTTAAAGGCTGTCTCACCCCTTCTCACAGGAATGAGGTTATTCACTTCTTTCACCATTATCCATTGAATATGTTCTATGCAAAGAACATTTGATCTTTTAATGATCTGGGAATAGAGCCACAAACTGAGCAGGGCAAAAGCAAACCTTCCTCTAGGGAAGACTTAGATGTTAGTCTTGGGAAACACACTGTAAAAGTTAATACCTACATGTCGTGTGAGGTTGTGGTCAGTGCTACAGAGAATAAGAGGAAAAGCAAATGGATGTTTGGTGGGAGAAGCTCTAAGGAAGAATATTAAGTTGTGATATCTTCTCATCATGGAACCAACTCCCACCCTTAGTAGAGAAGCAGTGAAAATTAACTGTTTATGCTTGGAAGTTCCATACTTTCTGTTTATTTTTGTGATTGTTAATCCATCTGATCCTCCACCCAACAACTCATCATCTGTTTATCCAGCCATCTCTATGACTCAGTCCATCCAACCTTCCATCCAGCCATCCTTCCAATCACCCATCGGCCATCTGACCCCTCCAGTCTTTGATGGCTGAGATACAACTCTCATGGGATAAAATCCACTCCTTTGAACTATAAACTCCCAAAGTTGGGCCACATTGACCAGTATCTTTTCCTAGAATATTTTCAGCACTTAAAAAAAGAAAACCCCATAAAAACATATTCTTTATGTCTCTAAAATTTAAGACTGAAGCTGGGCATGATAGCTCATGCCTTTAATCCCCACAATTGGGAGGCAGAGGTAGGAGGATTGATGTGAGTTTGAGGCCAGCCTGGAGCTACAGAATGAGTTCCAGGTCAGCCTAAGCTAGTGTGAGACCCTACCTTGAAATATATATATATATATATGGCTGAAGAGATAGATCAGCAGTTAAAGTGCTTACCTGCAAAGCCTAATGATCCAAGTGCAATTCCCCAGCACCCACATAAAGCCAGATGCACAAGGTGACACGGGCATCTGGAGTGTATTTGCAGGGGCTAGAGGCACTGGCAGGCCCATTCTCCTTTCTCTCTCTCTCTCTCTCTCTCTCTCTCTCTCTCTCTCTCTCTCTTTCTCCCTCCCTCTCTCTTTCTCTCCTTGCAAATAAATAAATAATATTTTAAAAATTAAGATTAAAGATTGCTCAGTGGTAAAAAGTACTTCTTGGCATGCCATGAGGGTCTGAGGAGGCCTGAGAGATCACTCAATTCAATCCCCAGGACTCACAAAATGACCATGACCGTGCATGTGTGTCATTCCAGTCAGTCCTTTAGGAAAACAGAGAACCAAGAACTGCTGGAGCTCCAGAAAAACAGCAAACTCCAGGATCAGTAAGAGAGTCTGACTCAAGCCAGAACGGGCAGAACAGCAATGGAGCTGACCACCACAGCTAAGGGCACCTGCTGCAGGCAAGTGCATGGGATGCGGCATGCGCACATACACATGCATACACCCCCCCCCACACACACACAAGCACATAGTTCAATACCCTGCTTAAAACCACGAGAGGGACTGAGACCTAGGAATGTGCAAGCAGTCAGCTCTGCAGTGAATTGAAACACTGGGTGCTGGGCTAAGTGCAATCCACACATCAGCTCAGATGCCTTGGTTTCTCCTCTGAGCGTGGGGCTGCCTCTTCTTCTTGCCATGCTTCCAGGTGCAGCCACCCCCACACATGCCTGCCTCTCTGCCCCCAGCAGGGCTCAGCTCTGCTCAATGGACCCTCAGGACATACTGCCTTTGGTTCTGTTCGCACTGTGCACACACAGCCAGTGCCCTGCAGGAATTCTTTTGTCTGTCTCACTTCCTCATTCTCTTCTCTGTGGCAGTCTTCCCAAAGGCTAGAGGATGTTTTGATGCTTAGCAGAGAAAGGCAATGTGCAGTCTTCCCTCTGCTTGCTGGGGGAAGTTGGTGGGTGGTGGTTTGTGTGGATGGCAAGCACAGTGGGACCATGCTGGCAGGAGCAGATGTGACTGGAAGGTTGGGAAAGCACAGAAGAAAAGATGGTTCAAAGATGTCGACATTGCTGATCACACCAGGGAGCCCTTGCTTCCAGCCTCCGCCAGCACAGCCCCTGCATGTCCCTAAATGCTCATATCAGCATCTTGCTTAGAATTGCAGTAGACACTCTACTTCTTATGTAGTAGCAGGACAGGGGCAAAGGTAAGTGAAGGAGACTTACCATGGGCACAGACTTTAGGAGTGTTTTTGCACATGGGTGGGTGTTCATACCAGCCCCAAAGTAGATAGGCCCTAAAATTCCATCAACTGCTGAATAGATAAACAGATGTGCTACAACCACAGGATGGGATTTCATTTGGTGATAAAAAGGAAAGAAATGCCACAATATGGATGGACCTTGAAGCCAGACAATAAAAGGACAAATATTATTACTATAATATATAATTCTATCTATTAAAATGTCCATAATAGACAAAATTATAGACAGAAAATAAATGAGTGGTTGCATTCAGCAGGAGGTGAGGGGGTGACTCCATTTTAAAGGTTAGGTTATCTCTCTTTATTCTGAATGATAAGATGTTCTACATTTAATTTTGGTGATGGTTACACAACTGTGAATATAATTTGAAACACACTGAACTGCACATTTTAAATGAGTGAACTGTATGGCAAATGCGTTACATGTCAGTAAAAAGCTATTAGAAACGAATTTAAAACGGGTAGTAAAATCTTAGTAATTAAGATGAATTATATTTAATACGATATTTATTTGATAAATAATAATCGACGATTGGATTTAAACAATCACAATCCATGATGAAAACATAAGACTATGTTATCAAATGATGGGCTCTGAACAATGAAGTGGTTCAGAATTCCCCAGTTGCTAGGAGATGGCGTTTGGTTCAGTCTCCATCCGTCTGACTTCACAGCCTTGCTTTATCACTGTCTGGCTGCAGTGGGATTAATCACATCATCATCTCTGTCTGGCTAGGCTGGTGCTGAGTTCATAGCACATTTAATGGTGATGTCATGTCTGGATGAAGGGGGTCTTGCCTCTGCTTACTCTGGCTCTTACAGCTCAGTACCTGGTCTAGCCTCTGCCTGGTCACCTGTCTACTCCTACATCCATCCCAGATCCCAGGTACTCTCTCTGAGCCTTCTGAGGCTGACTTCCTGAGACTGGAACCTTTGCCCCTGGGACTTGTGGTCTATTTCCCATTAACAGACTTACCTCCCACCCCATCACTGTCCAGTTCTCTAAGGTGGAGGCAAGCATAGTCGCAAGGGCCCAGGCCCAGAAAGCTGCAGCTACACTGCCTTCTGGGATGGAGCTGGCTAAATGGGGTCATTGCCCACAATGGCCAGAGGCAGCCTGAGCACACCAGAGAGACTCTAAAGTTAAATGGACCATGAGGGCCAAAGAAGGATGGTGGCTGAAATCAAGAGACACATGATGAGAGAGAGAGAGAGAGAGAGAGAGAGAGAGAGAGAGAGAGAGAGATCAAGAACAGAAAGCAAAGTCATAAAGTCAGAATGAAGGAATGAGGGTCCAGGACTTCTGCAAGGACCTATGGAAAGGCTGTGTCAGTTCCTGGCTCAAGTCAGGACAACTGTTTAGGTGCTTTGATCTCCTGTGGGGGCAGGAGTGTCTTCATCATGGACTTCCAGTACTGAATCCTGCACTTGCCTCTGCCTCATGCCCAGGACCCTAGGTGTTCCCACCAGACAGAAGATGCCCCAGAAGGTTAAAAAGGGGTCATCCCAGTCTGTGACACTGAACAATTACAAGATTTACTGAACTTGACCCAGAAAGCAATGAAACTGGAATTAAGATTTAGCTTCATCTGTCTCCAAAAGTGATGCTTTAGACCCATTTAGATGTGTTTGCTGTTTCACCTTCCCATGCCTGTAACCCAGGCCAGCCGCTGCACAAGCTGACGTGTCCTGCCCAGAGGTACTTCCTCCCAACTGTCCAAATGGCTTTGCTGGAAAGACACCAGGAAACTGTGTACCACTGAGTTGTACAAGTAACAGCAGGGCCCATCCCTTCAGCCCTCATCATCAGAAGTCAGCCTCATAATGGAGTCATCCATCCTGAAACTTCTTGGCTGGTACTTGTTATAAAAATGAGTCCACCAAGACAGGTGCACAGTGAGCTTAGTGAGAAGGCACAAGATGGGTCTGTAAGAAGAGCTAACAGGAAGAAATGGAGCTTTCAGACTCCCAGTTGCCTCCAGGAAGGACTTTCTACTCGAAGTATATCAGAATTTTCTATGGAACAAAACAAACATTATATGCACCTGGAACAACACCACAGAAACCCTGGCCAATCATGTCTGGAAGAGCACCGTATGGAATGGTATCCAGGGCCAATTGCCTGGATTCAAAGCCACAAGGTTCCATTCTCTAACTCCATAGCCTTGGGTAAGGTATCTTGCTTCTGTGTTTAGATTCTTCATCTATATTTCAGATCATAACTCACCTATGTGAAAGTTCAAAAAAAACCTCCAAGTCAGCCTGGCCCTCAGTAAGCATATAAGCTGTAGCTTGAAAAGCTCTGTCGGCTAGAGCTGAGAACCATGGAAAAGGAAAAGCCTCATTCACAGGAACAACCCAGGGGTGGTGGTTTGAATCACTTGCCCCCCCCCCATAAATTAATGTTCTGAATGCTTGGTCCCCTGCTGATGGCACTCTGGGAAGTGGAGCCTTGCTGAAGGAGGTGTGTTATAGGGGGCAGGGTTAGGAGATTTATAGTCAACTTCCCCTTGCTAGAACTTGGCTCGTTCTCCTGCTGTGGCAGAAGTGATGTCCAGCTCTGCTCATCCTATGCTTTCCTCTGCCCTCTTGAAGCTTCCTCTAGAAACTATGAGCCAGAATCAAAGCTTTCCTTTCACCGGCTGCTTACGGTCAGGTGTTTTGTCCCAGTAATGAGAAAGCAATTACATCACCAGGCCAGGGGTAAAACAGATCTGTGAATTGTGTAACATTGAACAAAACACTTAACCTCTCTGAGGTACAATTGCCCCACTTGTAAAGTGAGAATAGCTACTTTATAGGCTTTTGAATGGACTGATATTAACAAGGTCCAGACCTGGCACAGCACCCAGTATGCTGAACACATCACAGCCATTCTAGATAGGCAGGATGGTCTCATTTCAACTGGATCTGAAGGTTTTATGACTTAAATACACACATCCCTCTTCCTCTAGATGCCATGGACCTGCTTTTCCAAATGGAAGATTCATCTTTGCTTATAACAGTAAAGCCACCCACGGTCAGTGTGTGTGCTTAGAACCTCAGAACAGAGTACTAACGGTGTGACTCTAATGCCCTGGAAGTGAACCCATCTGTCTCTTACAGGCTCCCCCGGGACATTGATTACAAAGGGAAGGGAAACAGGCATTGGCTGCTTCAGAGAAGCCACTGGTCCTATGGAGTTTGCCATCTCAACAGCTCTTCTAATGATTCCAGCTCACTCTGCTAACCTATAAACAGCACATGGAGAGGAAGCAGCTCTGGGGCAGTGTTTCAAAGAGGCTTGTGTCACACACCTTGCATCAGGGAGGCAGATTTTAGCAGGAAAAGACTCTAGATGTTCAACATGACGCAATAGTACCTCATGGATCCTGTGCCTGCTACTCATAGGGAGCTTAGCTCATTTGGCTTTTAATATAGCATCTCTGAGTCATTTTGTCTAAAGCCTTTTTCTTTTCCTCTCTAGAACAAAAGGAGGAATAAATCTCTCTCGTTCTCCTCCTTTCGATGTGATCTTCAGTGAGATTAGAAACTCTTTGGGTGTTAGAAACCACTTTTTATTTCATTGATTATTGCCCTATGGCCAGTAGAGCAGAAAGAGTTAGGAGGTCTGCATCAGCCATCACCACCCACCAGTGGGGAAATTTGCAGACAATTTTTCTCATGGCTGTCTGTCCTGTCCTCTGGACCACTGGTGTTAAATGGGGGACTTCCTAAAGTATAACCAGGAGTGAATGGTACCACTCAGGTTATGTGCCTTTTGTATCTGAGCTATCTTAAACTTGCTATTTACAGAATCCAAGCACTCATTGGTGGACACGTTTCCCAGGGTAGATTCTTTGCAGAAGCAGAACTCAAATGTCCCCAGGCATCATCGAGGATGGAACACCAATTATCCCTTGTCCCTCTCAGGGAATCCAAAGAAAAATAGGAAGAGGATAAAATGAGTTACCATCTTTTCTGAGCTTGAAGCTAAGAATCCAGCTCAGCACGCCATCTTCACCATAGTTCTGTGGATGAGGTACCATTCCCTCTGTTTTTCTGATGGTGACATGGAAAAAAAGCTTTGCTAAAAGCCCATCACAACCTGCTTTTATGCTTTTTGGCTATTCGGCTGCCAACCCCAGCCTGTCTTACAGTAGTTATGGCCAGTGGAATGGGAAGGAACGTGCTGTCTAGACCTGGCGCTTCCTTCCAGTGAGACCAGGGAATCTGCCTTCTGTATATGCCTCTAGATGCCACTTCTGATCCAGGTCCACCCTGACTGGGTGAGTTTTGCTAGGAGGGAAGAGATTCATTTGGCTCATGGTTTCAGTCCAAGTTCAGCTGGATCTGTTTTGTCTGCTGACATGAGGCAGAGAACCAGGCAGAAGGAAGAACTGCCAGGAACCTGAGCCAGGGGGAACGGGAAGTGGTCAGGGACAAGATAAACCCTTTGAAGGTTTTCCCCCAACAGCCCACTTCCTCCAGCTAGCTTCTACTTTCCACAGTTGTCGCCTCTCAATATTTATTTTATTGAAACTTTTAATTTATCAATGGACTTAAGTGCTCTTATGTGAACACCTCAGAAAACCCTCTGAATCCCGTGAGGTTGACACCAAGGTTAAAGGTCACACCCGGGGACCTCCATTCTAAAGCATGTTAGCCATAATATGAAAGCTGCTTGGGTCCCTGAACGTCAACATGGAGTAGAGTTTCACACAGTGTTCAGTAACTGAAATTTTGTGCTGTACATCTGAAATTTGAGGATTTACTTTGTCACAGTTGCTAGAAAGACACCAGACATAAAGTCTAAAGAAATGGATTTTCCTGTAAGACATGAAAGCTCCTAGCTGAACAATAAGAGCCTTGGCTTTCCTATCTAACCTCATTACCTTGGGTTCCTCTGTAAACGCCAGTGTGATTTTTGTTGAATGCAGTCATGATCTAGAGTCTCTTCAGATTCCTCTGGCCATCAGGAAGTGTCTACTCTCTGGGAAACAAGCAATGAAACTTCACCTCTTACTGAATCAGGCTCCCGATTGTATGAAATCTTTACGCTGGAATTCAGCCACATTCCTTCCCTTCGCAACCCACTGGTCTTGACCGCAGCTCAGAAGCAAACACTGCAACTGAAATGCATGCGCCTTCACCTGTGCCAGGCCTCGCTAAGAGCACTGATGTGTCCTGTCAACACTTGATCCCTGCCTGCACGTGCTGGGCTTCTGCATGAGTTCTCAGATGGTGGCTTAATCTCAGAAAAATACTCTTAATGTGTCACTCCCTAATTCGAGATAGCTCAGTAGGTAAAGCTCATAAGCATGAATTTGATTTCCAATACTTATTTAAATAAATGCCAAGCAAGGTGGTGAACACCTGTAACCCTGGACAGGAGGACATAGGCAGATCCCTAGGGCTCACTGGGCAGCCAGCATAGCCTAATTGGCAAGCTCCAGACCAATGGGAATACCCTGTCTCAAAAACAAACAAACAAACAAAAAAACCAAGGTGGACAGTGTACCTGAGGATAACAAAGAGGTTATCCTCTGGCTTTTACAAACATATTCATGTACATGTATACCTGCACACACATGTGTATCCAAATGTGACAGTCAGGTGTGTATAGAGACCGCTCCTACCCTTCCAGCCCCTCCCTTTGAATGGGAGGTGTCTAGTTAGAGCTACAACCTAGGTGCCAAAACTGATTGGTCAGATATGAACCAATCAGCTGTCCCTCTGACTCACCTGGGGAGGACTTAAAACTAGCTTCCCTAGAGGACTCGGCCCCTCTTGTCCCACAT